>JARHVA010002236.1:477500-507500 GCA_037957365.1 Torreya grandis
AACAAATAAAATATCCTTATACATTGATGAACTCTTTAGTAACTCTAAAATGAAATTTTTCCATGGGTATTTTTTAGTTAATCCATAATATAATATCCTTTGGATTGATTTTATTGCCTCACGGGAGGTTGAGGGGGTTGAAAAGGAACATGTTGACCAATTTTATGATGTGGTGGACTACCTCATTATTTATTAACAACATGGACTACAAAATCCAATATAAGTAATGGGAAAGTTTCTATGAGTGGGATGGTAACTATTAACACTTTGAGGTCTAGGAAGAGAAATATTAAAAAGAGTCATACATGCCCTTTGTCATCTAGTTGTAATTGGTAAAATATATGATTTAATCTATAACATTATAAATGTATAAATACTCTTGTTTATATGTCATTCTTTACTTTTCAAAATTTTACATTGAGTGTGTGTGTGTGTGTGTGTGTGTGTGTGTGTGTGTGTGTGTGTGTGTGTGTGTGATGTGTTTCTTTTTATTATATGAGTATTAGTGATTTTCATTGTCAAGGGAATACAACATGTAATATAAAATAGAAAATATTGAAATAAAAATTCTCATCTAATACATCCATATATTTTTTGTAAACTAAAAATGTGAGTAACAAAAAAATGAATTGTAAATCCTATAAAAAATGACAAATTTTATGTATGGAGATTAGTAAATTATTATGAAATATAGGGTCAAAATAAAATTCTTTCAGTGTCAGATATCATATGTGAGGTAAAAATAAAATGCTATGAGTGTCATGGATTAGATCATATATATATATATATATATAAAGAACAAAATAAAAATATTATAGTGTTAAATGTTTAATAATTTATCTAAACCCTACAAAAATTTTGGAGCAATGATTGAATAAAAATTGGGTTCACCAATAAAGGTGTATGACTATCCTAGGTTCACCAATATGTTTTATTAAAATTTGAATTAATAACTAAACTAACCCTAATTTAGATAAATTGAATATGATATAATAGAGTGTTGTAAATCAACTTGAGACAAGTAAAATATAAGCAAAACACTAAATTTGACAAAGTGCAATTGAAGAAAGAAGATAAACTATGAATGAAATGAAAAAAATAGTTTTCTCTATTTTAGGTATAAGTGTGTGAAGCTAACAAACACCTAAGATAGATGCATAGGAACCAACCTTTCAATTATATATAAACTGGGGGGAAAATGGCACAAGACATAATTGTCCAACTTAGGACATGATCAACTACTACTATACTCCCAAGTTGGTTGATCTTGTGTTTCATAGAAAACAAATAATTAAAGTCATGATCATTTATAACAACTTAAATTAGGTTTTTATATAGATATTTGACCTTTATATTTATGAAAAAGACCTAAAAATAGCTTTTTAAAGGTTAAAACCCTAATAGGGTCTTATAAAGACTAAAAACCTATAAATAGAAAAATAATGGGGGTAGGTGTAATGGGATGAGTTGATCCCAATCACCCCCATAATTATTAAATTTTTCCTACATATTTAATACTCTAAATATGGAATTCAATCCCACATAATTATCCCACTTAGAGTGATCTATGTAATTATGCTCTTTTTACTATATGAATGCATCTAGATATGGATTGAACACTTGATCACAATTTGATTTGGATTGAGTAAAATAGTATTTTTAATTCATTGAAGCTATCTTTAAGTTATTATAATTATAAATGGTAAGAATAGGAAAACTTTTCTCAATGTGTAGTACTTTAATTGTGCCTCTGTATTAAAATTTCCAAGTGGTAAAATGAGTGACTTAAGTGTGTCTTTATAGCAATATAAAAGGGGAACACCTTACGCTACCTATCCTAAAATTATAAACCTAACTTTAAAAGAGGGTTTAAATTTTAAACTAGAAATTAAAAGAGTAAAGTATTAAAATATCCCATAGGGGAAAAAAACATATGCTATTATTGCCCCCTAATATATACTTTGTACTTAAGGGAAACATGGGGGTTTGGGGTCCAAAATTGTCCATAAAGATGCTTATGGGTGTTTATAGCATTTAAAAAATTTATTTATGAATTAGATAATAACTTATAAAATAGATAGGTCCATATAGGTGCTTGATAGAGTGAGGTGGTGAAATGGATCCTGATTAAGTGCTCAAGTCAATTAAATTGGCATAGGGCCAAGACTGACATAATCAAGTATTTGTGGCAAAATTTTAGTGACTACACTAATGCATGGTTTTTTGGATGAATTTTATGTGTTAGGGATTAATTTTATATGGTATTTTTATATTGATATGATGTGCTTATTAGAGGTAGGGTTTATTTTATTGCTAGAGGTGAGGTCATTTTGTCTATTTTACATGGGGTCAATATTAGTACTTGATGTAGGGTCAATATAACTAATTAATATGGGCCAATATCAATCTTAGAGGTGAAGAGTGGTAACAATGACTATAATTATTTTTGAGATATCTTGTGGAGGTGTGAGACATTAATACCTTTGTAAGATGATATGTCATTCCTCAATCATACTTGTGATGAGTTGTGGATAATGCACTACATGTTAGTAAATATTAAAGCATGTTAAAAATAATTTTGAAGTGTACAATAGATAATAAACAAGGGCTAGTAGTTCCCTATTGATATCATTAGGTTTATGATCAATAAGTTTAAAATGGTAAGGATTTTAAACTTAAACAGTCATGTATAAAATGTCCTTTTGAGACAATGACAACATTTTTGTGAAACACTTTGTTTTATTTTTAGTTTTGAACTAAACATGAAGCCAAAATATTTTTAGTGTTGTTTTGATGTAAGAAACTACATAAAATTTAAATAATTTTTATTCTAATTATAGAGTGAAAAACAACTATTGAAATCACATATAAAAACAAACAAAAAATATGTTGCAAGATTTTGGAGAAGGTAATAATTTCGTGTAATGATTCAATCTAGTTTGTATTGATTTATCATATCTATACAAACCCTCATAAAAAATTTAATTTTTCCTTAAAATCACTTAAAAAATCAATTCCGTCACAAATTCATTCTATTTTATCTCAAAAATAACATTTTTTTTCATATAATAGAAACAAATCTTGATTTTTTATGGAAGTATGTGTTAATCTTTAGTCATTGTTTGATTGCTACACAAGAGCGATGTAATTGAAAGTAATGAAGTATAAGTATACATATTAAAAATAACATACATAAATTAATATTTTTAGGGTTATTGATAAAATTTAAAAAAAAATGTATGTGTTCTCTTTATCAAAACCTGCTAAGCTATCATAATTTGCAACATGGGACCTACAAAGTTGTCATTAGATGTAGTAGACATGGACATGGATTTTTTAATGTTTTCCTACAATATATAAGTGTTAAATAATAATTTTTCTTGCCACTTCTCTAATTTTTCAAACCAAATTAAAATGTATGATACTTAATAGATATACTTAGAATTAGAGGTGAAATTAGTAGTTTATAATGCTTCCAGATGGCTGAACATTAGAATCATGACATAAAAGGGATAAATAATATTTCAAGTGTCAAATAAAAATATAAAATGAAATTTTTTGATTGAAAAGTTCACTTATATTAATAAAAATGATATAGTATAATGCTAGTCATATAAAAAAATGGGTGTAAAGAGTCACATCCTGGAAGCAAAATCACGTAGAGATTTTAAAGCCTTGGGAGATGAATAAGTTCAATAAAGTGTCAATAATGACCACACAAGAAAAAATATCATATCAAGTCATATTAACATAAGTTCATAACAACCAAAAAGAGGATAATATAAGAACATGATAACACATAAGACATTAAGGAGCAACAACAAACATGTTGGCCAGAGGGGGTGATGTAGAGGGAGGATCTTGCATATTTCCTCCCCAGCCCTCCCAATCATGGTCATTATCCATAGGTAAAATATCCCATACATCATTCTAATACTATTTTTAATTTACATCAGCCTACCAAAAGGGTGAAATAAGAAGGGTCATGCATGAAAACTTATTATGTCGAGAGAAACCCCAACCCTCCATCCACTACCTATGATAAAACCACTAGATTTGTTGTGGTGAGAGAATGACTAAATATAATAAGGAGAGGGATCTCAAAAAAATCTGATAATGTTACATATGAAAACCACATCATTACCCATGAGGAGGAGAAGAGATACATGGTAGACACAAGGTCTCTCGGCCGACCATGCACGAGGCATTTCCCTAATGATCAAATAGTCTCTAAAAATGGATAATCTCTAGACAAACCTTATTTGTTTGAATCTGAATTTGGAGGATGACATTAGAGATAACAACTTTGCTAGTTATATAAAATCTTCTTTCCATATCTTCATGATTAAAAATGCATAGTTTCTAGCTTTCCATATTTGAAAAAAAATGTTAGTACAAAAAATCTGAC
Source organism: Torreya grandis (assembly GCA_037957365.1). Lineage (NCBI taxonomy): Eukaryota > Viridiplantae > Streptophyta > Pinopsida > Cupressales > Taxaceae > Torreya > Torreya grandis. The sequence continues at coordinate 481,909 of JARHVA010002236.1, forward strand.
AAAATCTATTATATCTCACAAGTAATAAGGTGTAATCCCCTAAGAGAGCCATTTTATAGGTAAAACATTCTAGTCTAAAAGACTATAAAAGGGTATGAATCTAATTCTAACACTATTGGGCATGAGTAAAAATCCCAAAAAATATGCTTGAGTATAAACCCTGGTAAACAAGACACCAAATTTAGATTATTAGAGAATAAATTTGCCTATCAAAAATTGAATTCCTCTTAAATATGTATGGTGACCAATATTTAGCCATAATATTGAGCTTAAATGATGTAAATTTCAAAATATAATATAATTTTATTAAAATGAAACATATCTTATTTTTTGATAAAGTTGTATAATTGAAAATTGAGTAGAAAGAAGATGACAGAGATGAATGCAAACATAACGTAGTTGAGCCCTAACCTAAAAACCTATGATAGTGGTTACCTTTGTAGTTTTTTGTGGGCATACTATGACTTTGTTGTTGCATGCAACATCTTATATGGTGTGATGGTAGTGTATTCTACTCCTATATGTCTTTTCTTTCTAATGATATATAAGGTTTTCACTCTTAAATGGTTAAAATTATTAGGGAAATCAATCCTTATGCAAATAATGTAACTAATGAAATTATGTGTATGAAATCAAGGTGCATCAAAGTTGTTGAGGAAGAACTGATTATGAAAGTCAATGAGATTAAACAAGAACTAGCTACCTTGATAAAGTGGGGTTTAATTTTCAAGTTTGTGGGTCAAGGGCCTCATGAAAAAGAGTTTTAAGCTTTAGTTATAGATTAATGGAAGGTAAGAGGTCATGTAGATTTATGTATTGTCACAAGAGGGGTTTTATTTCTTTTTTTTGTAGAATAAGATCGAGCCAATATATTTGAATAGGGACCTATTTTTGAAGTAGATCAAGGCTATTCATGACATCGTGAACTCCAAATTTGAATTTTTTAATGAGGATTTGAATATAGCTCTAATATAGGTAAGAGGTTTTAACCTCATAACATATTTATTAGTAGAATCCATTATTTCAAGGATTGGGAACTCCCTCAAGGAGATGATTTGTATTTATTTTGAAATACTTATTAAGAGGTATATTTCTTATGCAAAAATTTATGTTCAAATGGATGTGAGTAAACCTCTTCCAATAAATGTTTGGTTAAAATCTCCATGGGTGAGATGTTTGAAAATTTATGAACTAAAAAATCCTTCCTTTTAGGTGTTTTATGGGCCACAATCATGGTCATTTATTTCGATATTTACCATTAGATCACATGGCTGAAAAGAAGACAAAAATGAAAATTTTATCTAGTAGGCAGAAAAAGAAAGAAATATCCCAAGCCCAAAGATAAAGGACAAGCAAGTGATCAAATTGGGTTTATCCTTAACCCTTATGCATTATAAATTACTAATGTAGAAGATGAAAATATATATTTTTATTTCCATAGAACATTTGAAGTATAAAAAGGATGAAATGTCTCTATAGGTAATTGTCAATCCCATTATGGAATCTTTAAGTGGCCTCACCAAGGTTGTTACTTGTCCCAATCAAAAGAGTGTAGATCAGGGAAAGGCTATTTTCAACTCTATTAAACCAATCAAGAGTGTAGAATATCATTCATATAGGGTATCCTTGGAGAGAACTCTTGATGTTATCCTTAATTGGTAGGAAGGCACTCCCATAGACCCTTGGATTACATCTATTCATAGTTTCTGATCTCACACCAAAGGATCAATAACATAGTTGGGCCAAGTGGTTCATGCATTCTAACAAAAGATGATGTTTTGGGGTATGTATTTTTTCTTTGTTATTTTCTAGGTTATTAAACCCTTAGGTTTTTATAAGACTATTTGATATATACATTCTCTCGATCATGAGAGCATTGCTTAAAAGTGTGATTCATTCCTCTCATTTTTTGTATGAATAGTGATGTAATTATTATTTTATTAATATAAAATGCTTTCAATAAAAAAATAAAATAGATATTATATTTTAAAATATAATAAATCAATCATTTTTTAGAAGAGTAATAAATAAAAAAATAAACTTTGTAAATGTGAATAATGAGGAAAAATTAAATATTTTAATTAGTTTCAAGCTATGGAATTATTAAAATTCAATATAATAGTACCTACTATGAGATGATCAGTAATAAGATTAAAAAAACTTACCATAAAATAAAAAGAAAAGTATTGCATGTGTTATATAAATTTTTTAGATTAAAAAAATATCAAGTAAATAATATATAAATTTTAATAATAAAAAGAACACAACTAATGAAAGTATAAAAATACATTTAATTATAAATTAAAAATTATTCTAGGTTTTTTAAAAACTTATTTTGTGAGCCAAATTATAGATGAGATTTTTTTAAAAAAAATATTAAATATATCACTAGTACGAGAGTGAAGAGAGTGATGTCTTACCAATTTTAGGGTTTTGTACCTCTAAAACACTTCTATCACATTGTTTATCCTCAAAAGTCTAGGTAGGATTTTTATCAATTGTATTGTTCATTTATTGTGATGAATTAGGTTGTCATTCTAACCACTATGTGAAATTTGTAACAACTCCTATATTAATGGTGGTCACCTCTACACTTGAATTATTTGATGTAGGTTTAGCTAGTGGAGTTATAAATAATAATGATGATAAAGAGGGAAAGTAATTTTTTTTCTAAGGTCTACCATGAGGTACTGGTTTTAACCCAGAAACCTATTTACTTGATGTTGTGCATGATTTTCTTAAATTTGAAAAATATTGCAACTAGTTCAATTTTTTTATTCTTGTGGGATAATTTTTAGGTTGAGCCCCCTTTGAGAGCTTACACAAGTAATGGGTTCACAACCATTGGAAGTGCCATAAAATCAAGATTGAGGAGGTGAAAAACATGACTAAAGGTTTATTATTATTTTGTTTTGCCAATTTTGACCATTGTAAGGCTATTGTGAACCAAGGCCTCTGGTATATTCATAATAACCTTGTCATATTTTCTCATTATACCAAATATTTTTAAGTATTTAAGTAATTTAAGAATAAAATCATAGTCTAGATTGAGTTCCCAAGTCTCCCTATGCTTCTTTAAGGATTTGTTGAGCATTTCATCAAACCCCTAGGGAATTTTATTTTCCATGAGCAACCCAAATTTTACATGTCTTGATTTTAAAATTTAGTTTATGTTCAAATTAACCTAACAAAATATTTGAAGGAACCCCTTGAGATATAACTTGGATAAACCCAATTTCACAGGGTGTGTTTTACATTGACCTTATGATTACTTTTTTCTATTGCCAATCCTCAGACTATATAATTCAAAAATTCCATTTAATGGATACCACTCAATCATTTCCATAATAAAAATATATCCCATAAAATAATCCAAACATATCCATTGGTGAAATATAGACCACTAAGACTAATAATAAGAATACTTTAGCATCTAGTGGTGCTTATAAGATGTAAACTATTTTATATTGAAACAAAGGTTGTCCAAGGGGCATCTATTCTACTCTAAATGATAAATACGCCATGGTATCCACTACTAAATCACCAACTCTACCTCATGCATATTACAAGGAATGACTACCATTTGACCATCACAACGTATGAATGTTTTAACTAAGTCATCATAACCCCACACTAGGATGATACTGATGAACATAAAGGAAGTTTTGATGCCCTTTGATCATTAAAAAAATATCAACTAGTCTTACAACCCTTCTTAGATGGAAAATATGCTCAAGAATAGCAATGCCTCTTCCAAGTGAGTTACATTTTATGTGGAAATAAAAAATATCTTACCTTAGTTAATATTTTTTCATCTATCAAGGTCCTCAAAGTGGTAAATGACATGCACCTCAATTTTTCCCCATGATAATATATTCTTGGAACATTCAAAATATTATTGAATTTATCCTTAGATACACAATCAAGGGAATTTATTATAACTTTTGTAACATGAAAGTGTTATAATTTTATTGTTTAGTCTTATGATCACATGATTTGGTTAGGTGCACTATTCCAGGTGTCCAATCATTATCCTATTCATGGAGGATTCATCACATTCTTAGAATTAAATATTTTGAAGAATATTTTTTCTTAGGGTTCTACCCTTACCCACCAGGTAGTGTGAAGCCTTTTTGGTTTTGACAATCGGTTTACTAGTTTGGCCAACTTGTATGCTTATAATAACATCATTGAAAGAGCCCTACTTTGGATAAGTTATAATACTCACTTCCATAAATTCACTCCATGATTTTTTGGGATTCCAACATGGTGGAATTTAAAGAAGATAATGAAGGTTTTCTTCCTATGAATTGGTGTGAAAGGGAGTGAAAAATAGGGTTTTACATGCATAATAATATCAATATATATGATCCTAATCACTATAAGAGAAGATACTCTACTTATTATTGGCTTACTTGGTACTTTTTTTTCAAGGTGAAGATAAATTGATTAAAAGGTTAGATCAATCCTTACTCAAAGAGAAATACTTGATCCTTTTCTAGTTCCAATACTAGATCAATTTATGTAATTAATGATGCCATTAGTTCAAACCATCAACCTATTCACTTATGTAGTGAATAGATATCCCCTAAAACTAGATCAATCAAGAATTAGTTATATTTCAATAATACTCATCTCAAGAATGATAGAACTCTAGACCATATCAAATGGATCTATAACTTGGTACCCAAACTCCCAGGAGACATATTTTGGATTTATTGGTTGGCTACTACCATTACTCAGACTACCACTTTTTACATTTGTATGGTAAGAAAACAACTAAGTTTAAAAACATTTTCATGAATCATCATACCATGGATTCTATAATATTTAATAGCTTGATATCTCACCACTTAAATTTTATTTTCAATCTCAAAATTTAGGAAGCCTACAAGGCCCAAGGAAGACAAATCATATCTATAACGTATTGGTTGAGAGTGACGGATAGAGTTACCAAATGATTATTTTCTATTTTTCATTCCAGATAATCTAGAGACATAATAAATTCATTCAATATTTTAATTCCAAAATTAACAAACTTTAAAAATCTTGAAATCTTTTATGCATCATTATCAAGGTGTTTTCCCCACTCAACTTTCTCCCTCAACCCATGAAGTAGGGCTCTTATAATGTACTCAAGTTTCCCCCTACAAGTTTATTAAACCATATATATTTGCATGTGATAGACCTCTTACTCTAAATGATCTCAAGTAAGTACCCATGTAGATGGCCTCTAAAATATCCCTTGATAGTGAATGTTTCCCCTTTGAATTTTATTAGGTCCTTTATGGCACTATTGAACCATATCTTCAAAAATTCTATTTTAAAGTTATTTTTTCAACTCCCCATGATCTTACATCAATAGAGGTATTATTAAATTCATATTGAAGGCTATACATTCTAAGATTTTTACCAATTAGAGGTCACTAACCCACTTTAATGTCTTTTATAAAATTAGTGTTAAATCCCTTGCTCTCAGGCTAAGACATCTTCTTCTCATCATTTTTGAAAGTTAGCAAATAGGGTTAATCCACCATGGGTATATTATAGAAAATTTTATTATAGTTATGGAGGGTATGGAATGGACCATGATCTCTATTAAAAATTCCATGTTTTTAAAGATTTATTTTGAGAAATCTTATGATGGGTTTGAATGGACCTTCATTATTGCTATGCTTCAATCTCTAGGTTTTGGTCCTTAGTTTTTACATACTATTAATAATTTGTTTCAATATTTCAAAGTTTTTATCACCATTAATGGAGTGCAATCACATAAATGTGGGTTTCTTAGGTCTATTAGGCAGTGTTGTACCTTGGTTTCCTATCTCAAATTGCTTGTTGTGGAATGGTTCAACTACCTTTTGACCAACTACTAAATAATGAGGCTTGGTGAAAGGCATCTCTCTTCCCTAAATTTATCAATAAATCATCAATGGTAATTTTGTAGATGATTCTTTTCTTATCCTTTTGGATAAAAAATATTTAGTAAAAAATGTTATTGAGTGCTTGGACATTTTTTAATCTTGCTTCAAGATCTTATATCTAGTGGAAAAAGACTCAAGGATACAGGTAGTATATATCCCCAAATATCATTTGGGTATAATTATATAGAACTAAATGGATATGTAGACACTCAAATTTAATCATTAAGTACTTGACAATGTTAAATCTTAGCATCCTTACCCTTACTTGGTCTATTCACCACTTTGTTAACCATCAATATATATGGGAGATTTTAACATTCTAAAAATTTCTTATAACTAATCATAAAATCATAAAACATCCCTATTTTTATTATAGACTCATTTCAGACTAGTTTCAATAATTTGTCTTTTTGGAACATGGCTACACTAGGTCAAACAGGGTCATACTACAACCTCATTCACTAGTGTGATCTTATCCTTCATACTCTAACAGTAACTGTTTAAATTTGAGACATTGAATTTTATCTCTCCCACATTTTTATCAAGTTTGATTACCAAAAAAATAAAAATATTACTCTATATAAGCACATTAACGACTCTTTTAAACATATCTAGTAATCATTTGGTAATGCTATTACACATTGTGCAAAATAACACTAAGCTCTACAATTTTAAATCTATTATATTCTAATAGTCATAGGCCAAGTATGAATTATTTTTAGTGTAGGTCAACGTCACTCATTTTTAATCATTCAAATAATTATATCTATTTGAATTCATATAGAAAATTCAATATTCACACACTCACTCTAAGAGGGAGTACTACATCAACCAGAGGCATTTTTGGTCTATGTAGAAAACAATTAGATTACATAGGGTTTTTTCAAGATATCTCAGCTATTCCCCTAACCCTATTCTGCTCATTTGGAATTCTATCTCTATTTGGTTTATTGTGTAGGATATAGTGTTTGTAATTCATAGGTCTTCTATGTGACAAAATAGTAAAACCTCATAGATAGGTGCAGGCACCCAAATCAAAAAATATATCATATAATCATCTTTAATGTGGACATAGTGTAGTCCTATCCTCCTAGTGCAATCTTGTCCTTATATAATTTTAATTCTTACTTTTAATTGTAACACAAATCATTGGTCATTATAGTCAATTTTCAACAACAGTCAACATAGATTCAGTGTGAGCTAAGTTTTCATATTTGTTTGTTAATTTATTATTTTTAGCTTATTTAAATTATGTATATTCATGTAGATATTAATCAATTTTTTATTTATTCTTAGCATTTCATTTTTAAATCAAAAATAACATTAAAAATTTTGGTGAACCTATATTTGATTTAGAACACTACTTCTTATTTACTTGATTTTGGTGAAATTACTGACACTTTAAAAAAATGACCTTTGACCTTGGATAAAAATTTGAAACCATGATATAATCTTCTTAAACCTTGGATGTTAATATAAATAAATTCCATTATCACCTTATATAATATCTGACACTAAAGTTGTTTCTTTTTACCTTGGGTTGAAATTTGTTGATCTCTATACACAAGAATATTTCAAGTTTTCATTTTTTTCTTTATTTTATATTTGTGTGTTGATTTTTTATAGAAACTATGTTATGATTGTTTTAAAACTAGTCAATGAATGTCATTATAGGTTAAGAGATTACCTATTTTATTAACATTATGGTATGATGGGTTGTACCCCAATACTCAAGTCATTTTACAACACTAAACATAGAGTTTAGTTTTCACATACCTCATAGTATATCAAAAATGTGTAGGATTCCTTGTTTATACCATAAGAAGACTCTTTTTGTCATTTGATTTTTGGTGCACCTAAGAGGATCATATCACCTAAGAAATTTACTCTCATTTTACCCTTGGAGATGACATAGTGGGCTATAAGCACAACATTTCCTATGTGGTTAGTACTCTAAAACATTCGGACGATACTACTTTATGAATGAGAAAGTATATTTTAATTCCCATACAATCATTCAAACCCTTGCTTTGATCACCTTTATACCTTAATTTTTTATTATATATTATTTATAGTCACTATTTTTTAATACATTTATGATTATTTGATTGTACTAAGCATTTTAGTTATTGCATTTATTGTATTCAAATTCAATATATATATATCTGTGTGTGTGTGTGTGTGTGTGTGTGTGTGTGTGTGTGTGTGTGTGTGTATGTATATATATAAGTATATGTATATATGTATATATATATACATATATATATACATATATATACATATACATATACATATATATACATATACATATACATATACATATATATATATATATAATGGATAGTCAAATTAAATATGTCAATGATGTTCATCTTATAGATAAGTTATTCTCTACTCATGATATGCCTTTTATTATGATTATGAATGGACAAACCTTAATAATCAAAAACTTATGGAAGAAGAATTTATGTATGGTTATGATTTTGATAATGTAGAAATAAATAGACAATATGATATTGATTCATCTTAGTAATCTAAATGCATAAAACCAACAAGCTAATTTAACCTTGATGAGCATAATACACTTCTTGTTTCATATTTGGATACACCTATAGATTCCTCTTTGGTTTCATATTTAGAATCTTGTTTGGTTATACATTTAGATTCCTCCTTGGATTCATATTTAGTATCCACTATAGATCTACCTTTAAATTCTACTTAGTATCATCGTCTACCTTCTTCCCTAACTCATAATCTAAATAAAAAAGATCACTCTAAAAATAAATATCTACTCTTTTAAATTTCTACCTATATTCAAAAGGAGGAATCGGATATTTTCATATCTAATTTATCTTTTCAACTTGATAATGCACTTTATTGCATCTGTACTTATAAAATAAACTCACATAAAATATACATAAAGAAAAATGATCATATTCACAACTAAATTCATGTTTCTCTTTCTATATAAGTGCAAATGAATTCCAATAATCATAATGTTATCTTTTCCCTCTTATAATTAAAGGTTATTTAATATACATGCCATATCTCTCACCCTTAATCAACCAAGAAGGATGAACTTCCTTCTTATTCCCTTAGAAAATCAAAAGATATAATATAAATAAATGATAGTCCTTTTAACAAATATTTTACTTTTGCTTACAATTCCACCTCATGCTTTTCTACACATGGTACTACTCTTATTACATAATATCACAATATTAACATAGAGTTATCACATGTTTAAAATGCATCATTTTTTAATGATATTTATTTTAATGTTATCAATCAATAGTCTCTAAATGATTCATATCTATCTAATGCATCTCCTAGACTAAAGGAAGAACTTACCCTTCCACATCATCCTATTAGAATTAGAATTTCTATTGGCCAATTTTTGCCTACATACAAAACTACTTGGATGAAGTGTAGTCTCTAAGAGGTCCTAATGTAGATAAAGAAGCAAAGTTCTCGATTGGTCAAATGATCAAAGATCTTGCCAAATGGATCATGCAACTTGCAAAGCTTTTGAAACACTTTAACTTAAAGTGTAAATTGTTAGTTTTTCTTGAATAAGTTTATAGTTTTAGAGACCTTATGGGGTGTCAAGAGTAATTATAATGAGTATGGAAGTGAATGGTATTCATCTAGTTCTTCATTATGTTCATCTAAACATTTTGGGTCTAGTGGCAAAAATTCAATGTAGGTAGTTTGTTGACATTATCATTACCACATGTGGTTGCATTAGGGAAAATTGGTCATATGGTTGTGATAAAATTAGTCCCAAGTTACTACATTCTAAATTTTTTAAAAAAAATTCTAAGCGCAAATTTTTTTATTGAGGTCCAAAGTTGGCCTCTCAGATAAAATTTGCTAAGTTTCCATACTTAGCCAATTTGCAAAGGATCTGAAATAGAGTTGAGTGGGTAGTTTGAGGATGTTATATATTACACATGTGGTAGAATCAAGATAAAATTATAACATGGGTTTTGTCATCTTTGTATCAAGTTGATATGCACTAAGTTTTATTTCATGTGACAAAGTGTAACAAAAGATATATATGTTTAAAGTTGGGCTCCCAAGTAGTTTGACAGTGTTTTCCCATACTTAGCCAAATGAACTAGACCATCATCAGGGCATCATGTAGGATTGCATAGGTGATTTAATTTAATTTTTTTCCAAATGTACCTAAAAATCTCGTAGAACTAGCAGATCAAGTGGGAACAATCCTTTTAATATTAGGAACATCTCCAACAAATTTGGTTCCTCCATAATTTTTGTGCTTCAAGATATATATCTTCAAAGTTGGTCAAATAATGGGATAAATTTATGTAGACATTAAATTTAAGACATTGATAAAATCCATTGGATATTAAATTTGATGGTCTATGGGACATTAAGTACATTCTCACAAATGTCAAATGATGATCACATGGACATCAATTTTAAGTCCTGATAAATAGTCATTTGTTTTCAAACAAAAGTAGATCCAATTATTAACGTTCATTTATACCAAGGGATATCAATAGAATGAGATTAATAAAATGTTTAAGGAGATCAATAAGCCACCATATGGCATAAGTACCCAAAATAGATATACTGATAGTAGATATTGTAAGTAAACATGGGACTACTAAGTGGCACTATCTTGGATAAGGTTGACAAGTCAAGGGAAAGAATGATGATTCTCACTCAATCATATAGATCAAGATCACTGGAGTGAGATGGGTCAAAATGTTAAATAGGCTGAGTCATGATTGATAGCCAATAAGTAAAGGATTAAACCTGAGGCATTCAAACAAAGGTTGATAGGGCAGTCTTTGACCCAAACATGTTAAAAAATAAAGGAACCAAGTCTAGACATGATCTAGGTTGAACCCCATGGACTTTTAAAGGATTAAGCTCTACCATTACATAGTTAAAAAGATGTTATAGGTCTTTTAGACCTAATATATAGATCAAAGGTTGATGACTGATTGTGAAAATGAGACCTAGACATACATATAGCTCTCAATTTTCCCACGGTTCAAAGGCAAAATAGGTTTATTTAAACCTACATATAGTCTAATATCCAAGATATGTAGCCTATAAGTTTTCATCAATATAATATCTATATAAAAACTAATAATTTAGATTAGTTTTCAATCTATAGTTAATATATGTCTAGGTTAGATTAGGTGCAAATATAAACAAGATATGGAAGAGTATCTTATCTTCTAAAATGTCCACATCCTCAACAAGTAGGTATAAATGATCATTTAAGTATAATTAGGCATGGCTCTATCAGATCCATAAACATGAGGATTTTTGTCCTTATAATGAGACCAAGTGGAAGATGACAAGTAGAGGGTGGCATGCAAAATCAAAGTAAAGGAGGATCTGGTGGTTGGAGAGACAGTTAGAATATTTAATGTTGATCAGAGCCTTTGGAGATATTTTCTCCCTAAAAGAATCATGACTCATCATGCAAAACAAGCACTTGTCTAATGGATCTATCATCCAATGAGAATAACTTGAAGACTATTGAAGCACATGTAGGCTAATTAATTAATGATAAATTAGTGATAATTAGAATGAAAGGTGATAGCTCATTTAATAATCATGGACAACATGCTCCCCCATTTTCTCTCTCTTCCCTTGATCTATATTACCCATTATTTCCATTATAAATCTCTCTCTCTCTCTCTCTCTCTCTCTCTCTCTCTCTCTCTCTCTCTCTCTCTCTCTCTCTCTCTCTCTCTCTCTCTCTCTCTCTCTCTCTCTCTCTCTCTCTCTCTAATTTTCATAAGGATACTTGATTTTGAGGAGTAGGGACACTCAATGAGATATTTCAAAATATGTTCATCTTGATTAGGCTCAACCCTATTAAGCATTTGTAATAACTACCTCTTGATGCACTATATGAATTTATTTACCTATATTTTTCCTTAAATCTATGTTTGGTGAGTTTTACACTATGACATTATGTAAAGGAGAATCTTCTTTGTCCATGATCTTTCTTTTTGACCTTGTTTACGTATTTTTGAATGTTGTTTACAAGTTTAGATTACTATTTTTATACCATTAATGTGAGCTTTTAGTGAGGCTTAAAAATCCTCTTTATTTGCATTCATTTATTATTGAACCTCTTCCATGAAACACTTATGTAATCAGCTTGATCTTGAGATTGTGTGAGCTAGTATTGTCCTCTATAGATCTAGTGTGGGTTAAAACTTACGGGAGTTACCCATTTTTATTTTGTTAATTACTTGGTTAAATTTCTTAGGAGACCTTTTCCATTTCTAACCCTTTTTTGTATGAATCATTAGTTTAGCATTAGTTTTAGGTGAGCATAAAAGAGGAAGTCGACCTTCTCTGGAGGCTCAACCCTACCATAGGTGACCCATAGCCTGAGGTTGTTCCCATAGTTCTTCTCAAGTTATAAAAGGCCTAAAAATGCCTCTTCCAAAGGGTGTAAATATGAGAAATAAAAATTCTAGTACACCCAGTGGGACCAAGGTCCAAAGCAGTGGAAGGATTTATGGTGTTGTTCTTCTACATATTAGCCTTTGTAGAAATTATACAAAAATCAATGGTGATTCTGAAGTAAAGATTCTAGTTGTAAGCATCCTAGGTGCCTAATCACCATCATTTGGTATGTATCAATCATATTTTGATGAGTATGCTTACTCTCTACCTCAACATCCTTCATATCAGATTAGCAATGTTTATGGCTTCACCCCAAGTGGTTCTCAAAAGTTAGTGCATCAACCTTCTCAGGCTCAATGTGTCCCTAGTTTTTACCCAAACTGATACATTTCAAGATGAAGACAAATGATCTCAGGTTATGAACTATAAATTATAGACCTTAATATACAAAGGGGATATGGTCAGGATATCCCTAGTCACATCATTCATATCATGAGAAATTCATTAAAACTAATGAAAGAATAATAGACACCTATTGAGGTAACCAATTAGAAAAAACTCTCAAATGACATGATGGATGTAAGTGGTTACATTCGAAGCATCGAGGATAAGCTAAGAGGCCTTGAAGGATAGTATGTCTAATTCCACCAACCTCATGTTTCTTCATATACACCACCTTAGCCCTCATATACACCACCCATCCTCCCTCAAAGAAATACTCCAAGTGTCCCCTCTTATGTTCCAAGTTATTTATGTAATCCTCAGACTTTTCCTTATTTAAATTCAATCCAAGCAAGCCTTTAAATTAAAAAAGGAGATTATTGTGGAACAACCTATTATTGATATCCAAGATCTCACTTATCTTCCTCAAGAATCCTCTTGTATCTCATACCTCCCTCTTGTGTTACTAATCTTCATGAGGCCATTTACCACCTTAAAGAGAGGATTTTCAAAGAGAATATAGATTGATAAATCAAGGAATTAGAGCTGAAGATGAATAAAGAGGAAGAGAATAAAAATCAAAAAAAGGTGGTTGTTTCTTACACATTCCCCTCATGGTAATCAATCAAGAAAGGCATACAAAAAAAAAGGAGGCACTAGTTCAAGAACCACCTAAGAGACCGTTTAAAGTCCCTAGCTAGAAGGATACTCTATAAGGTAAAATATAGGTGAACTTATTCACTCTCCCACCATCTCCTTCTTAGATAAGGAACATGTTCTATAAAGGATGGAGGAGGAGCTTGCAGTCATAGGTAAACTTAAAGAAGAAAATGTAAGTGTCTGTGATGAGGATATCATAATAGACAACCCACTTCATTTAGAAGGGGAAAAATTAGGTTTAAACTAACCTTCTTGGCATGTATTTGATATTAATGACTTGTATCCTAATGATGAAAATCCTTAAGTTGAAAATAGATCAGACCTTAAATGGACTACTAAAGGTCAATTCTATATATATCAAGAACGGGATCAATACCAAGAACTAGAGGATGGTTTACTTTAGGATGATTTATCAAAATAAGGTATCCCTAATGAACTGAAGCTAGAGGAAGTGAAATCAGACCTTGAGCAAGGTAAATGTGTCTTTTTATACCCTAGATGATCAAATAAACCCTCATTTACAGTTGAGGAACAAGATGAAACCTTGAGTGAGGTTGATGAAGAAGACATCTTGAGCTGTCAATAAATGTATCTTCAAGAACCACCACTTTGTGTGTTAGAGGAAAACATAGAGGATGCACAAAGATTTCAATATGAGCATGTGCTTCAAGAAGACTCTTACCTGATTAAGCCTGAGGAGCATAATGGTGAAGCAAATAAGTGGAAGAGTGAGCTAAAATCTAATTGTTCAATGTTTGTATTGACAATAAGATGCCCTATTAAGTACCTAGCTTGGTTAGAGGATGAGGAGGAGGAGCCATCACAAGTTGTACTTAATTCAGAGCACAAATTTGAGCATCAAGAAGAGTAAGATCAACTTGCCTATCCATTCCAAGATGTTTCTATATCCAATCAATCAGATTGAGTGGGTAAGTTTATTTTTATTCCTTTTTTTTAGAAGTGTATTTTTAATATGTTCATTATCCACTCCTCCTCCATATTTGGGTGGCTAACATCAAGCCTATAAAGTATATTAGGTTATTGAGGAAAGGCAAATGTTTTATGAAACCAATCAATGGTTTTGTACAAGCTCTTTTCTATTTGGTTAGTTTAGGATAGGTAGTTCCATGTTTTTCTCCAAGTGCCTTTGTACACATTTGTTTAGTAGACTAGGTGTCTTTGCTTTGTTTTAGATTAGTTTCTTTTCTATTATGTGTTTCCCTTCCATAAGTGCCTTGGGCACTTTTTTATTGTTCTTATTATCCTTTTAATTTAACATGGGTTATCAAGAAAGGGTTAACCTTGTATCCATTTTCAAACCAACTCAGTTATAGAGTCAGGGGATGCCATGCCTAATGGATTGGACAAGGAAAATTGGTCTAGGTTTTTAAGTATATCAGGCATACTTCTTTATGAGTCACCATAAATGTTGGCTAATTTTAGCCCACATAAAAAATTACCTAGATTTAGTGTAGTCTCTAAGAGTTCTTAATGCAGAGAAATAAGTAGAGTTACTGATTGGTCAAATGATCAAATACCATGAGAAAAATTCTAGATGGAATGAGTGGACCAAAAGAATCATGTAACTTGCAAAGCTTTTGAAACACTTTAAGTTAACTTAAAGTGTAAATTATTAATTTTAAAGGATAGGTATAAAGTCATAAAGACCCTATGGATGTCAACAGTGCTTGGAATGAGTATGCAAGTGCATGGTATTCATCTAGTTCTTCAGTGTGTTCATCTAGACATTTTGGGTCTATTGGTAAAAATTCTAAGTATGCAATTTGTTGACATTATCATTACCATGTATGGATGAGTCAAGTAAAATTGATCATATGGTTGTGATCACATTATTCTAAAGTTGTTACATGCTAAATTTTAGGATATTCATATAATCATAACAAAAGTTATTAAGGTCTAAATTTGGCCACTTAGACAAAATTTGCTTAGTTTCCATACTTAGCCAATTTGTAAAGGAGATCAAATAAAGTTGAGTGGGTATTTTAATGATGTTATATCTCACACATGTGACAAAATCAAGATAAAATTATCACATGGCTCTGTTCAACTTTATACCAAGTTGATATGTGCTAAGTTTTAGGTCATGTGATGAATCATAATAAAAGATATACATGTACAAAGTGGGCTCCCAAGCAATTTAATAGTGTTTTCCCATACTTAGGTGAATGAACAAGACCATTTTTAGGGCATCATATATAACTACATAGGTGAGCTCACTTGAAATTTTTTTAAATGTATTAGAAATCTCTTGGAACTAGTAGATCAAGTGGGCATAATATTTTTAATATCAAGAACATCTCTAGCAAATTTGGTCCCTCCATGATTTATGTGCTTCAAGATATAAATCTTAAAATTTGGTCAAATAATGGGATACATTCATGTAAAAATAAAATTTAATAAATTGAAAAAATACATTAGAGCTTAAATTTTATGGTCTACAAGATGTCAAATATGTCTGTGTAGATGTCAAATGATGGTCACACATACATTAATTTTAAGACCCATTAAATATCCATTTGTTTTCAAACTAAAGTAGATCCGATGATTGGTGATCATTCATACCAAGGGATATCAATAGAGAAATATGATTAAAAAGGACAAGGAGCTTGAGAAACCACCATTTGGAATAATCATGTAAATTAGATAGATTGATAGTGGATCCTAAAGGCAAATGCAGGATTTCCAAGTGTCACCAGCTTAGATAAGGTTGATAATTCAAGGTCAAGATCGATGGATCTAATTCAATAAAATAGATAAAGATAAATGGAGTGAGATGGGTAAAAATGTCAAATTTAATGAGGTCTATAGTTGGCCTCTTAAACAAAAATCACTTAGTTTTCATACTTAGATAATTTGCACAGGAACTCAAATAGAGCTAAGTGGGCAATTTGATGATGTTATATCTCACACATGTGGCAACTTCAAGATACAATGATCACATGGGTCTATTTAACTTGGTACCAAGTTTATATGTGCTAAGTTTGAGGTCATGTGATGAAGCATAATAAAAGATATACATGTGCAAAGTTATGCTTCCAAGCAGTTTGATAGTGTTTTCCCATACTTAGCTAAATGAACAAGACCATCATCAGGCATCATGTAGAACTACATAGGTGAGCTCACTTGAACATTTTATAAATATAATTATAAATATCTTATAACTAGTAGATCAATTGGGCACAATCTTTTTAATATTAAGAACATCTCTAGCAAATTTGGTCCCTCCATGATTTATGTGCTTCAAGATATAAATCTTCAAAGTTGGTCAAATAATGGGTTACATTCATGCATAAATTGACTTTAATCCATTGAAAAAATATATTAAATCTTAAATTTTATGGTCTATAATATGTCAAATATGTCTTGTAGATGTCAAATGATGGTCTCACGTACATCAATTTTAAGACCTAGTAAATATCCATTTGTTTTCAAACTAAAGCAGATCCAATGATTGGTGCTCATTCACACCAAGGGATATTGATAGAGAAAGATGAGTCAAAAGGTCAAGGATCTTAAGAAACCACCATGTGGAATAAGCATGTAAAGTAGACATACTGACAATGGATCCTAAAGGCAAATGTAGGACTACCAAGTGGCACTAGCTCAAATAAGGTTGACAAGTCAAGGGCAAGATCAATGGCTCTCATTCAATCAAACATATCAAGATCAATGGAATGAGATGGCTCAAAATTTTAAATACGCTGAGTCATGATTGACATCCAATAAGTAAAGGATTGAGCCTAAGACATTTTGATGAAGGTCAATAGGGTAGTCTTTGACTTGGTTAAGGTAAAAAATAAAGGAATTGAGTCCATAGATGATCTGAGTTGCACTAGATGGAAATTTAAAGGATCAATCTCAATCATTGGAGAGTTAAAGAGATATAATAGGTCTTTTAGACCTAATATAAATATCAAAGGTTGATGACTGGTTATCAAAAGGAGATCTATGCATATATAGAGCTCTCAATTTTTTGAAGATTTAAAGGTAGAATAGGTTTATTTAAATCTAAATATAGTCCAAGAGTTAGGCTATGTAGCCTATAAGTTTTCATCAATATAATATCTATATAAAAATCAATAATTTAGATTGGTTTTCAATCTATAGTTAATATATATCTAGGTTAGATTAGGTACACATATAAATAAGATATGGAAGAGTGTTTTATCTTCTAAAATGACCACATCTTTAACAAGTAGATATAAACCATCACTCAAGCAAAATTAGGCATGGCTCTATCAAATCCATGAACATGAGGATTTTTGTCCTCATAATGAGACCAAGTGGAAGATGGCAAGTGGAGGGTGGTGTGTAAAATCAAAGTAAAGGAGGATCTAGTGGTTGGAGAGGTAGTTAGAATATTAAATGTTGATCAAAGCCTTTGGAGATATTTTCTCCTTGAAATAATCATGACTCGTCATGCAAATAATTCTTGTCTTCTAGTGGATCTCTCAACCAATAAGAATAACTTGAAGACTACAAGAGTAAATTCAGGCTAATTAATTGATGATGGATTAGTCCTAATTGGAATGAAAGGTGATAACCCATTTAATGATCATGGACAACATGTTATCCCCTTGTATCTCTCTTCCCCTTCTCTATATTACCCTTTATTTCCATTGTAAATCTCTCTCTATTAGATTCTCATAAAGACTCTTAATTTTGAGGAGTAGGGACACTCTATAAGATATTAAAAAAATGCTCATCTTGATTAGGCTTGACCCTATCAAGCATTTGTAAAATATACCTATTGATTTAATATAGGACTTTATTTACATATCTTTTTCCTTGAATCTATGTTTGGTAAGTTGTGCACTATGGCATTGTGTGAAAGAGAATCTTCCTCATCCATGGTCCTTCTTTTTGACCTTGTTTAGGGAGTTTTCAATGCTATTTGTAGGTCTAGATTAGTGTTCCTTCTACCATTAATGTGATATTTTAGTGAGTATTATAACTCCTCTTTGTTTGCATTCATTTCTTCTTGAAACTCTTCCATGAAACACTTATGTAATCAACTTGATCTTCAGATTGTGTGAGCTAGTATTGTCCTCTATAGATCTAGTGTGGGTATATCACATAATTAACTTTATTAGGATCCCTTTTTCCTTTCTAACCCTTTTCCTTGTAAAGCATTAGTTTATCATTAGTTTTAGGTGAGCATCAAAGAGGAATCCAGCCTACTCCATAGGTTCATCCCCACCATAGGTGACCCATAGCTTGGGATTGTTCCCATAGTTCTACTCAAGTTGGAAAGGGCCTAAATAATCCTCTTCCAAAGGGTGAAAATTTGAGTGGTACTAGATCTAATGGCTAAAATTTATAATATAATCTAACCCTTAATTAAACCTCCTAAGAACTTTAACATGCCTTCCTAGGAATTCATATCCTTAATGCATGTCGTATGATATTTTCAAGATAAAATACATCAATTATTCTTAGAGAGTAAAGCGTATCACACTTGGGTTGGCTCTAATGTAATTCAAGGTAATCCTATTATGCAAAATATTTTTTATAAAACTTTACCTCCCAATTTACCAATGCCTATATTTTATGGAAGTGGGGACCCTTACCTACACCTTAGATCTCTCTAAGAAACTATGAATGGTTAAATTGGTAGTCTAATGTTATTACAATTTTTCTTAATAGTATGGTGGGATGTGCACTTTCTTGGTTCCATTCCTTCCCTAGTATATCTCTTAATACGTATTTATAACTATAATAATATTTTTTAATCTAATACATTCAAAATAAGGGACCTAATGTCACTTATGAGAGGTTACCTTCTTTACAACAAGCCAAATTTGAGCAAGTTTTCAATCAAATTTTAATATTTAAGAATGTTATGTGATAATTAATTTATCAACCAGCTAATTTGTACTTCAATATATTTTTTTTTGTAGAAGCCTAATTTATCCATTAAAAGAGAAGATACTCTATCATACTTGTGAGTAAATTTTAGCTCTTTGTTATGAGGCCTTAGCATTATATTAAGGATTGGGTCCTGTTAAAGTATCATACAATATAAATGGGTAAATTGAGTTACATAAATAAAATACACATAACAAAGTTCAATCATCTAATGTTGATGCACATATTACCAATAACATGATAACCTTGATTTTCATAATCTAGTTCATAAAGTTAAATCCACCAATGAATAAATTAAAGTCCTACATAAAATAAAAGAATCAATTTATATAGTTACTAATCATACTCATTAATTTATATAGACACCTAAATTTCACCATTTAGTTTCAAAATTAACTTTGACACATTGATTCTTCATTGTCCTCAATTTGAATCCATACTAACATGATTTCCCTTTAAATGTTAGATAATTGATTAATTCATAATTAATTAATAAAACCATGCACACCCATTTCCTCCAAAACTAATTAAAAATGTAAATTTTCCATCTCATCAGACATCCTCCCATTAGGATTTATTAGTCCTTACATTATATTTGGATTATATTATTTAGCATAATATAATTTGCTAAGATTGTAAATGATTTACTAGATAAACAAATCATAAATTTATGTGATATTGGGTGGTTTAAAAAAATCATGTATTTAGGCTAGGGAGGTTAGTGGTTGATAGTTTTGAGGGATTGGTTATATCCTTGAATATAGGAAATACATTCCTATATATTTGTATAATGTCAAAAGATAATATAACATAGTGAAATATAATATTATAGTGTGTATTTATAATCTCTATGTGTATTTAGCTTGTGGATTCAATTCAATAATATTTAGATGAGATAAATCATTTTATAATCTCTTCAAATAGCTATAATTGGTATCATAGTTGGTCAATGATCTATTAAATTTTTGAGGGGGTAGGTTCACTACTAGCTCTACATTATCCCTGTAAATGACAAGCCATTGTTGTATTAGATAGTTTGAGATCTTATTTATATATTTAGTGGTAGTATGGTAGTTTAAGTGTGGTAAACATAGTATATATGGATCACTTAATTAGGTTATGTAAATAAATATATACATTATATAATAAACCTTTCATATGTAGTAGTTTGCAAGCCTATAGCTGGACTAGTTACATTATATATTAGAACATTTTTGTTTGATAATAATTGAATAAGATCCATCATAGAGAAAGTGTGGAATGATACAGCTCATTTCCTAGCCATATCACATCCTAATAAATATTGGCATGACATTATGAAATTACACAAGAGGAAATGAGAAATAGTCAGAGATCTAATCTTGATAGTCATGACTCAATCAGTGATTGTTCAAATACATTCAGCTAATTTGGTGATTCATCTCTTCTGATGTCGACTTGAGCATTTAATATAAAGAGGAAGATTTCAAATTTTTTGAATAAGTATCTAAATGTTTTCAGCCCATTAAATGACACTTGGTGAGTGTCAAATACAAATTTAGCTCTTTTGTTTGGCCTTATTGGAACCAATACATACAACATAGATCTAAAGTTATGCACTTTTATCTATCAGTAGATGATTTATACATCAATATGGTCATACAAATATAAACATTTAATTTCCAATCTTATTTTAATTCAATCTAGGACGATCTTAATGTCATTTTCATAGTCAACTCTGATTGCATCACTTTATATATTGATAATTGGTATAATGGATTGGCCCATTAAAATCATCATTCATTCATGTTCAGGAAGCCTGATTCTCTCCATAAAATTATATAACCCTTATCACATAGTTATATTTATTTTTATTGTGTCATTTTTATGCATTACCCATTATTTTGAGACATATTTGCATTTTTTTAAAAGGTTGGTAAAAAGTTTCAAGGTCTATATCAAATTGTTATTTAAGTCTTGGTTTAATAGATCTATTTCGTTTACATGTTATTAGTATAAAAAGTTGTATTTTAAAAAATTTAGAGTCAAAATAAAAAATGAGGTTAAGATTATTAGAGATAATTAGTATAGGTGAATTTATGTTTTAATTTAGTCATGAAATATTATTTTGTCAAAATAATATAATGAGATTTGTATGTCACAATATTATTTTAGTGTCAAGAATATTGATGGTGTCAAGAGTTAGTTTTCTATCAAAAGAGTCAAAGTCAATAAAGTCACTTGTGGGTCATAAAATAGTGTCATCAATTATAAAAAATCCATTCTGTGGTTTGGTATTTGAATTTAAATTTATACCCCTTATTGTAACAGACATATTTTTAGGTGAACCTGGCATCCATATGAGTGTCAATCTTGTGGGGGTTCCTTATTCCATTCATAATGACATGCATATGAAAATTCTAATCTTCATTAACACATTTACTAAGTAATAATCTTCTTTTATTAGAGTTCAGAGGCAACCGAGGAAGGAGGACATTCAAACCTCTCATTAGCCACTAGTGATGGGGCAACTTATGCTTTAGTGGCATGTGTTTTTCAGTTATGTGGATTTTAGTTTTTCAAGTTTTTTGTATTATGTTAAAATAATAAGAGATGTGTATTCCTATTCACTTGTGAGTATTCCCCATGTAACCCCTTTTATAGAAACATTCTAGAATGTTGATAAAAAAATATTGTATCAATCATGAAAAAATTCTCAACTAGTCTTACAGTCCTTCTCAAATGGAGAATATGTTCAAGAATAGCAATGTCCCTTCCAAGTGAGTAGCATTATAGATGGAAACAAAAAATATATTACCTTCGTTAATAATTTTTTATCCATCAAGGTCCTCAAAGAGGTACATGACATGTATCTCAATTTTTCCCCATGATAGTATACTCTTGAAACATTCAAAACCTTATTGAATTGACCCTTAGATACACAATCAAGGAATTTATTATAACTTTCGTAACATGAAAGTATTATGGTTTCAATAGGTTAAAGCTTATAATTTTATTATTTAGTCTTTTGATCACATGATTTGATTAGGTGCACTATTCTAGGTGTCCAATAATTATCCTATTCATGGAGGATTCATCAAATTCTTAGCATTAAATATTTTGAAGAATATTGTTTCTTAGGGGTCTACCCTTACCCAGTAAGTGGTGTGAACCCTTTTTGGTTTTGATAGTCAGTTTTCTAGGTTGGCCAGCTTGTATGATTATAATAACATCATTGAAAGAGCCCTAATTTGGATAGGTTATAATACTTAATTCCCTAAATTCACTCCATGCTCTATGGGTATTCCAACATGGTAGAATTCAAAGAAGATAAATAAGGTTGTATTCCTATGAATTGGTGTGTAAGGGAGTGAAAAACAAGGTTTTACATGCATAATAATATTAGTATCTATGATCCTAATCACTATAGGAGAAGATATTCTACTTCTTATTGGTTTACTTGGTCCATTTTTTCAAGGTGAAGATAAATTGATTAAAAGGTTGGATCTATCCTTACTCAAAGAGAAATACTTGCTCCTTTTCTAGTTCTAATACTAGTTTAATTTATGTCATTAATGATGCCATTATTTTAGACCATTAACTAATTCACTTATGTAGTGAATAGATATCCCCTCAAACTAGATCAACCAAGAATTAGTTCTATTTCAATACTACTCATCTCAAGAATGATAGAACTCTAGACCATATCAAATGGATCTATAACTTGGTACCCAAACTCGCAGGAGACATAATTTAGATTGATTGGTTCATTACTACCATTACTCAAACTACCAATTTTTTACATTTGTATGGTAAGAAAATAACTAATTGTAAAAAACATTCTCATGAAGAATCATACCATGCATTCAATGATATTTCATAAGAGCTTGATAGCTCACCACTTGAATTTAATTTTCAATCTCAAGCTACTTAATGGAGACACAATCTCAAAATTTAAGAAGCCTACAAGGCCCGAGGAAGACAAATCAGAGCTATAATGTATTGGTTGAGAGTGAGGGATAGATTTACCAAATGATTATTTCCCATTTTACTCTAGATAAGCTAGAGACATAATAAATTCATTCAATATTCTAATGCCAAGATTACCAAACTTTCAAAATCCTAAAAGTTTTTTTGTGTCATTATCAAGGTGTTTTCCCAAATCAACTTTCTCCCATAATCTATGAATTAGGGCTCTTGTAATGTACTCAAGTTTCCCCATACAAGTTTTTTGAACCATATATATTTACTTTTGATAGACCTCTTACTCTAAACGATCTCAAGAAAGTACCCATGTAGATGGAATCTAACAAATCCCTTGGTATTGAAGGTTTCCCCTTTGAATTTTATTAGGTCTTTTATGACACTATTGGACCATATCTTCAAAATTATACTTTAAAGTTATTTTTTCAACTCCCTAGGAGCCGTCATCAATTAAGGTATTATTAAATTCATATTGAAGGCTATACATCCTGAGATTTTTACCAATTAGAGGTTAATATCCCACTTTAATGTCTCCTATAAAATTAGTGTTAAATCCCTTACCCTTAGGCTGAGACATCTTCTTCTCATCATTTTTAAAAGTTATCAAATAAGGTTAATCCAACATGGGTATATTCTAGATAGTTTTATTATAGTTATGGAGGGTATAAAATGGGCTACGATCTCTATTCAAAAATTCATGTTTTTAAAGATTTATTTTGAGAAATATTATGATGGGTTTGAATGGACCTTCATTATTGCTATGCTTCAATCTTTAGGTTTTGGTCCTTAGTTTTTTGCATAATATTAATAGTTTGGTTCAATATGTCAAAGCTTGTATCACCATTAATGGAGTGAAATCACATAAATGTGGGTTGTTTAAGTATATTAGGTAATGTTGTACCTTGGTTTCCTATCTTAAATTGCTTATTGTGCAATGGTTCAACTACCTTTTGACCAACTAATAAATCATGAGGCTTGATAAAAGGTATCTTTCTTCCCTATTTTTATCAATAACTCATCAATGGGAATTTTTTAGATGATTCTTTTCTTATCCTTTTCAAGAAATAATATTTAGTCAAAAATGATATTGAGTGCTTGGACATTTTTTGTCTTGCTTCAAGATCTTATATCTAGTGGAAAAAGACTCAATGATACAGGTAGTGTATCTCCCCAATTGCCATTTGGATATAATTATATAGAAGGAAATGGATATGTAGACACTCAAATTTAATCCTTAAGTACTTGACAATGTTAAATCTTGACATATTTACCCTTACTTGGTTTATTCACCACTTTTTTAACCATCAATATATATGGGAGATTTTAACATTCTAAAAAATGTCTTATAACTACTCATAAAATCATCATACATCCCTATAGTTATTATAGACTCATGCCAAACTAGTTCTAGTAGTCTTTGTCATTTTGGAACATGACTACACTAGATCAGATATGGTTGTACTATAACCTCATTCACTAATGATATCTTGTCCTCCATGCTCTAACAGTAACTTTTTAAATTTGAGACATCGAATTTTATCTCTCCCATATTTTTATCTAGGTTGATTGGTAAAAAAATCAAAATATTCCTCTATATAAGCACATTAATGACTCTCCAAACATATCTAGTAATCATTTGGAAATTCTATTACACAATGTGTAAAAGAACACTAAGCTTTCCAATTTCAAATCTGTTATATTCTAATAGTTGGAGGCCAAGTATGAATTCATTTTATTGTAGTTCAAGGTCACTCATTTTCAATAATTTAAATAAATATATCTATTTATATTCATATAGAAAATCCAAAATTCACACACTCACTCTAAAAGGGAGCACTACATCAACCTAAGGCCTTTTTGGTCTATGTAGGAAATAATCAGATTACACATGGTTTCTTGAGGATATCTCAACTATTCCCCTAATCTTATTCCCACCCATTTCAAATTCTATCTCTATTTGGTTTATTATGTAGGATATAGTGTTTGTAATTTATAGGTATTCCATGTGACAAAATAGTAAAACCTTATAGATAGGTGCAGGCACCCAAATCAAAAAATATATCATATAATCATCTTTGACATGGACATAGTGTAGCCCTATCCTCCTAGTGTAGTCTTGTATTTGTATAATTTGAATTCTTAATTTTAGTTCTAACATTAATCATTGGTTTTTATAGTCAATTTTCAACAACAATCAACATAGATTCAGTGTGAGCTAAATTTTCATATTTATTTGTTAATTTGTTATTTTTAGCTTATTTAAATTATGCATTTTACATTCAAATGTGTATATTCATGTAGATATAA
>JARHVA010002236.1:510000-742500 GCA_037957365.1 Torreya grandis
CAGAGAAAGAATTAGAGTTCTTGATTGGCCAAATGATCAAAGAGCTTGCCAAAAGGATCATGTAACTTGTAAAGCTTTTGAAACACTTTAAGTTAACTTGAAGTGTAAATTGTTAGTTTTTAAAGGATAAGTAAATAGCTATAGAGACCTTATGGGGTGTAAAGAGTGCTTATAATTAGTATGGAAGCGCATGGTATTCATCTGGTTCTTCATTTTGTTCATCTAAACATTTTGGGTATAGTGGAAAAAAATCTATTTAGGTAGTTTGTTGACATTATCATTACCACATGTGGATGAGTTAGGAAAAATTGGTCATATGGTTTTGATCACATTAGTCCTAAGTTATTACATGCTAAATTTCAAGACATGCATCTAAGTGCAATAAAATTTATTGAGGTCCAAAGTTGGTCTCATAGATAAAATTCACTAAGTTTCCATACTTAGCCAATTCGCAAAGGCTCTAAAATAGAGCTGAGTAGGAAATTTGATGATGCTATATCTTACACAAGTGGTAGAATCAATATAAAATGATCACATGGGTTTATTCATATTTATACCAAGTTGATATATCCTAAGCATCAGGACATGAAATTAATCACAAAAAAAGATATATATGTGCAAAGTTGGGCTCCCAAGTAGGTTGATAGTGTTTTCCCATACTTAGCCAAATGAACTAGACCATCATTAGGGCATCATGTAGAATTGCATAGGTGATCTTGCTTGAACATTTTTTAAATGTACTTAAAAATCTCTTAGAACCAGTGGATCAAGTGGGCACAATCCTTTTAATATTAGGAACATCTCCAACAAATTTGGTCCCTCCATGATTTTTACACTTCAAGATATAAATATTCAAAGTTGGTTAAATAATGGGATACATTCATGTAGACATTGAATTTAAGCCATTGAAAAAATCCATTGGATCTTAAATTTGGTGGTCTATGGGACATCAAATACATATACACAGATGTTAAATGATAGTCACATGAACATCAATTTTAAGACCTGATAAATAGTCATTTATTTTCAAACTAAAGTAGATCCAATGATTAACATTCATTTATACCAAGGGAGATCGATATAAGAAGATTAGTCAAAGGGTCAAGGATCTAAATAAGACACCAAATGGCATAAGTACCTAAATTAGATAGACTAATAGTAGATCTTGAAGGCAAATATGGGACTGCTAAGTGGCACTAGCTTGGATAAGGTTGATAAGTCAAGGGCAAGATCGATGCTTCTCAGCCAATCATATAGATCAAGGTCAATGAAATGAGATGGGTTAAAATGTTAAATAGGATAAGTCATGATCAAGGTCCAATAAGCAAAGGATTGAACTCGAGACATATTAACAAAGGATGATAGGGTAGTCTTCGACTTAGGCATGGTAAAAAACAAAGGAACTGAGTCTAGACATGATCTAGGTTAAACCAGATGGACATTTAAAAGATCAAGCTATACCATTAGAGAGTCATAGAAATAGAATAGGTCTTTTGGACCTAATATATAGATCAAAGTTTGATGATTGGTTATGAAAATGAGACCTATACATATATAGAGCTCTTAATTTTCCTAAGGTTCAAAGGTAAAATAGGTTTATTTAAACTTAAATATAGTCTAGGAGCTAGGCTATGTAGCCTATAAGTTTTCATCGATATTATATTTATATATATATATATATATATATATATATATATATATATTTTAGGTTTGGATTAGATATAAATATAAACAAGATATGGAAGAGTGTCTTATCTTCCAATATGGCCACATCCTCAACAAGTAGGTACAAACCACCATTTAAGCAGAATTAGGCATGGCTCTATCAGATCCATGAACATGAGGATTTTTGTCCTTATAATGAGACCAAGTGGAATATGACAAGTAGAGGGTGGTATGCAAAATCAAATCGAAGGAGGATAAAGTGGTTAGAGATGTAGTTAAAATATTAAATGTTGATTAGAGAATTTGGAGATATTTTCTCCTTGAAAGAATCATGACTCATCATGCAAAATAAGCACTTATCTTCTAGTGGATCTCTCATCCAATGAGAATAACTTGAATACTAATAAATCAAATGTAGGATAATTGATTGGTGATGGATTAGTCTTGATTATAATGAAAGGTGATAGCTCATTTAATAAGCATGGAAGATATGCTCCCTCATTCTCTCTCTGTTCCCCTTCTCTATATTACCCATTATTTCCATTGTAAATCTCTCTCTCTCTCTCTCAAATTCTCATAAAGACTCTTGATTTAAGGAGTAGGGACACTCTATGAGATGTTTCAAAATATTCTCATCTTGATTAGGATCAACCCTATTAAGCATTTGTAATAACTACCTCCTAATGTAATATATGACTTTATTTACCTATCTTTTTTCCTTGAATCTCTGTTTGGTGAGTTGTGAACTATGGCATTATGTGAAGGAGAATCTTCCTTGTCCATGATATTTCTTTCTAACCTTGTTTAGGTTATTTTAAATATTGTTTACAAGTTTGGATTAGTGTTTTTTTTCCATTAACATGAGAATTTAGTTAATCTTATAAATCCTCTTTATTTGCATTCATTTCTTCTTGAACCTCTTCCATGAAACACTTATGCAAATAGTTTGATCTTGAGATTATGTGAGCTAGCATTGTCCTCTACAAATCTAATGTGGGTTCAAACTTATGGGAGTTCCCCATTTTTATTTGGTGCATTACTTGGTTAAATTTATTATGAGACCTTTTTACTTTCTAACCCTTTTCCCTATGAATCATTAGTTCTAGGTGAGCATCAAAGAGGAAGTTGGCCTACTCTAGAGGCTCAGCCTTGCCATAGGTGACTCATAGCCTAAGGTTATTCCCATAGTTTTGCTTAAGGTAGAAAGGGCCTAAAAACCCCTCTTCCAAAGGTTTTAAATATGAGTGATAATAGTTTTGGCACACCCAATGGGACTAAGGTCCAAAGCAGTGGAAGGATTTTTGGTGTTGTTCTTCTACATATCAGCCTTTAAATGTATTATATAAACATCAATGGTGATTATGAATCAAATATTCTAGTTGTAAGTAGCCTAAGTGCCTAATCATAATAATTTGGTATGTATTAGTCATCTTTTTATGAGTATGCTTAATCTTTGCCTCAGCATCCTTCATATCAAATTATTAATGTTTATGGCTTCACCCCAAGTGGTTCTCAAAATTTAGTGCATCAGCCTTCTGAGGCTCAAGGTGTCCTTAGGTTTTCCCTAAATTGATACATTTAAAGTTGGAGTAAAATTATCTTAGGATATTAAAGGTACATTATATACCTTAATATACAAAGGGGATATGGTCAAGATATCCCTAGTCACATCATTCATGGCATGAGAAATTCATTATGACTACTGAAAGAATAAAGGACACCTATTGAGGTAGTAAATTGGAAAAAACTCTCAAGTGAGATGATAGATGTAAGTGATTACATTCAAAGCATCAAGGATAATATAAGAGGCCTTGAAGGATAGTAGGTCTAATTCCATTGAGCTCATATTTCTTCATATACACCACCTCAGCCCTCATATATGCCACCCATCATCCCTCAAAGAACTACTCCAAGTGACCCTTCTTATGTTCAAATTTCTTCATGTATTTCTTAAACTTTCCCTTCTTGGAATTTAATCCAACCAACCTTCAAATAAAAAAGGAGACTATTGTGGAATAGCCTATTATTGATAACCAAGATCTCACTTATCTTCCTCAAGAATTCTCTTGTATCTCATACCATCCCTCTTATGTTACTAATATTCATGAGGCCACTAACCACCTTAAAGAAAGGCTTTTCAAAGAGAATATAGATATGAAAATCAAGGATTTAGAGATGGAGATGAAGAAAGAGGAAGAGAATCAAAATTAAGAAAAGGTGATTTTTTTTTACACATTCCCCTCATGGGAATCAGTTAAGAAAGGCATACAAAAAAAAGAGGCACTAGTTCAAGAACTACCAAAGAGACCATTCAAAGTCCCTAACTAGAAGGATAATTTTATTAACTAAAATCTAGCTAAACTTATTCACCTTCCCACCATATCATTCTTAGAGAAGGAACCTATTTTACAAAGGATAGAGGAGGAGCTTGTAGTCATAGGTGAACTTGAAGAAGGAAATGCATGTGTCTGTGTTGAGGATATCAAAATAGAAAACCCACTTCATTTAGAAGGGGAAAAATCATGTTTAAACTGACCTTCTGGGCATGGATTTGATACTAATGACCTGTATCCTGATGAGGACAATCCTCAAGTTAAAAATAGAGTAGACCTTGAATGGACTATTGAAGGTCCATTCTACATAAATCAAGAAGGGGATCAATACCAAGAACTAGAGGATGGTTTACTTTAGGGATGATTTATCAAAAGAAGGTAGCCCTGACAAATTAAATCTAGATTAAGGGAAATTAGACCTTGAATAAGACAAATGTGTCATTTTAGAACCTAGACCATCAAATCAACCCTCATTTGTAGTTAAGGAACAAGATGAAACCTTGAGTGAGGTTGATGAAGAGGACATCTTGAGTGCTCAAGAAATGTAGCTTCAATAACCACCACTTTGAGTGTTGGAGGAAAACATAGAGGATGAACAAAGCTTTTAATATGAGCATGTGTTTCAAGAAAACTCTAACCTGATTATGCTTGAGGATCATAATGATGCAGTAAATGTGTAAGGTAAATTATTATTGCTCAATATTTTTATTGATAAGAGGATGTCCTATTAGTTACCTAACTTGGTTAGAAGATGATGAGGAAGAGACATCACAAGTTGTGCTTAATTTATAGCCCAAATTTTAGCAGTAAGAAGAAAAAGATCAACTTGCATGTCCACTCCAAGATGTTTGTATGTCCAATCAATCAGATTGGGTGGGTAAGTTTATTTTTATTCTTTTTTAGAGGTGTATTTTCATTATCCACTCCTCCTCCATATTTGGGTGGCTACCCTCAAGTCTATAAAGTATATTAGATTAGTGAATAAAGTCATCTATTTTGTGCAACTAATCAATGGTTTTGTATAGGCTCTTTTCTATTTGGTTATTTTAAGATAGGTAGTTCCATGCTTTTCTCCAAGTGCCTTTATGCACATTTATGTAGTAGTTTAGGTGTCCTTACTTTGTTTTAGATTAGTTTCCTTTCTATTATGTGTTTACCTTCCATAATTGCCTTGGGCACTTTATTGTTTTTGTTCTTATTATCCTTTTAATTCAACATGGGTTATTTAGAAAGGATTAGCCTTGTATCCATTTTTAAACCAACTCAATTATAGAGTCAGGGGAATTCATGCCCAATGGACTAGATAAGGCAAATTGGTCTAGGTTTTTAATCATAGCATGCATGTTTCCTTACGAGTTGCCAAAAATGTTGGCTAGTTTTAACCCACATATGAAACTTCCTAGATGTAGTGTAGTCTCTAAGAGGTATTGATTCATAAAAATAAGTAGATTTACAAATTATTCATATGATCAAAGATCTTGAGAAAATTTTTGGATGGAATGAGTGGACTAAAAGGATCATACAACTTGAAAAGCTTTTGAAACACTTTAAGTTAACTTAAAGTGTAAATTGTCAATTTATAAAGGATAGGTCCAAAGTCACAAATACATTCTATGGTGTCAAGAGTGATTAGAATGAGTATGGAAGTTCATGGTATTTATCTAGTTTTTCATTGTGTTAATATAGACATTTTGGGTTTAGTGGCAAAAATTCTGAGTAGGCAGTTTGCTAACATTATCATTACCACATATGGATGAGTTAGGGAGAATCAGTCATATGGTTGTGATCACATTATTCTTGGAATGAGTATAGAAGTGCATGGTATTCATCTAGTTCTTTAGTGTGTTCATCTAGACATTTTGGGTCTATTGGCGGAAATTCTAAGTATGTAGTTTGATGACATTATCATTACCATGTATGGATCAGTCAAGGAAAATTGATCATATGGTTTTGATAACATTATTCTAAAGTTGTTACATGCTAAATTTTAGGATATTCATCTAAGCATAACAAAAGTTATTAAGGTCTAAATTTGGCCTCTTAGACAAAATTTGCTTAGTTTCCATACTTAGCCAATTTGCAAAGGAGCTCAAATAAAGCTAAGTGGGTAGTTTGATGATGATATATCTCACACCTATGACAACATCAAGATAAAATTATCACATGGCTCTGTTCAAATTTATACCAAGTTGATATGTGCTAAGTTTTAGGTCATGTGATGAAGCATAATATAAGATATACATGTGCAAAGTTGGGCTCCCAAGCAATTTAATAGTGGTTTCCCATACTTAGCCAAATGAACAAGACCATTTTTAGGGCATCATGTATAACTACATAGGTGAGCTCACTTGAACATTGTGTAAATGTATTAGAAATCTCTTAGAACTAGTAGATCAAGTGGGCACAATATTTTTAATATCAAGAACATCTCTAGAAAATTTGGTCCCTCCAAGATTTATGTGCTTCAAGATATAAATCTTAAAATTTGGTCAAATAATGGGATACATTCATGTAAAAATCAACTTTAATCCATTGAAAAAATACATTAGAGCTTAAATTTTATGGTCTATAAGATGTCAAATATGTCTGTTTAGATGTCAAATGATGGTCACACATACATTAATTTTAAGACCCATTAAATATCCATTTGTTTTCACACTAAAGTAGATCCAATTATTGGTGCTCATTCATACCAAGGGAGATCAGTAGAGAAATATGATTCAAAAGGACAAGGAGCTTGAGAAACCATCATGTGTAATAATCATGTAAAGTACATAGATTGATAGTGGATCCTAAAGGCAAATGCAGGTCTTACAAGTGTTACCAACTTAGATAAGGTTGATAAGCCAAGGTCAAGATCGATGTATCTCATTTAATAAAATAGATAAAGATAAATGGAGTGAGATGGGTGAAAATGTCAAATAGGTTGAGTCATGATCGACAACCAACAAGTAAAGGATTGAGCCTGAGACATTTTTATGAAGGTTGATAGGGCAGTCTTCAACTTGGTTAAGGTAAAAAATAAAGGAATTGAGTCTAGAGATGATCTAAGTTGAAATAGATGGAAATTTAAAGGACTAGTCTCCACCATAAAAGAGTCAGAGATAGAATAGGTCTTTTAGACCTAAAATATAGATCAAAGGTTAATGACTGGTTATCAAAAAGAGATTTGTGCATATATAGAGATCTTAGTTTTCCCAAGATTTAAAGGTAGAATAGGTTTGTTTAAATCTAAATATAGTCCAAGAGCTAGGCTACATAGCCTTTAAGTTTTCATCAATATAATTTCTATATAAAAACCAATAATTTAGATTGGTTTTCAATCTATAGTTAGTATATGTTTGGGTTGGATTAGGTGTAGATATAAATAAGATATGAAAGAGTGTTTTATCTTCCAAAATGGACACATCTTTGACAAATAGATACAAACCACTACTCAATCATAATTAGGCATGGCTCTATTAGATCCATAAACATGAGGATTTTTTTCCTCATAATGAGACCAAGTAGAAGATGATAAGTGGAGGGTGGCATGTAAAATCAAAGAAAAGGAGGATCTAGTGGTTAGAGAGGTAGTTGGAATATTCAATGTTGATCAGATCCTTTGGATATACTTTCTCCTTGAAATAATCATGACTCATCATGTAAAACAAGTTCTTATCTTCTACTGGATCTCTCAACCAATAAGAATAACTTGAAGACTACTGGGGTAAATTTAGGATAACTAATTGATGATGGATTAGTCCTGATTGGAATGAAAGGTGATAGGTCATTTAATGATCATGGAAAACATGTTTCTCCCTTGTCTCTCTTCCCATTATCTATATTACCCATTCTTTCCATCATAAATCTCTCTCTCTCTCAGATTCTCACATGGACTCTTGATTTTGAGGAGTAGGGATCGTCTATGAGATATTAAAAAATATGCTCATCTTAATTAGGCTCAACCCTACCAAGAATTTATAATATCTACCTCTTGATGTAATATAGGAATTTCCTTACCTATATTTTTCCTTGAATCTTTATTTGTTGAGCTATGCACTATGCAATTGTGTGAAAGAGAATCTTGCTCATCCATGGTCCTTTCTAACCTTGTTTAGGGAGTTTTCAATGCCATTTTCAAGTATGTATTAGTGTTATTTCTACCATTCATGTGAGATTTTAGTGCATCTTATAACTCCTCTTTTTTTTCATTCATTGCTTCCTAAACATCTTCCATGAAACACTTATGCAATCAACTTGATCTTCAGATTGTGTGAGCTAGTATTTTATTCTACAGATCTAGTGTGAGTTCAAGCTTATGGGAGTTCCCCATTTTTATTTGGTGCATACCTGATTAAATTTATTATGATCCCTTTTTCCTTTCTAACCCTTTTCCTTGTGAATCATTATTTTAGAATTAGTTTTAGTTGAGCATCAAAGAGGAAGCCAACCTACTCTATAGGTTCAGCCCCACCATAGGTGGCCCACATCTTGGGATTGTTCCCATAGTTATGCTCATGTTGGAAAGGGCCTAAATAATCCTCTTTAAAAGGGTGAAAATTTGAGTGGTAAAAGTTCCAATGGCTAAAATTTATAATATAATCCAACCCTTAAATAAACCTCTTAAGAACCTCAATATGCCTTCCTAGGAATTCATATCCTTAATGCATGTTCTAGGAGATTTTCAAGATAAAATACATAAATTATCCTTAGAGAGTAAAACATATCACACTTGGGTTAGCTCAAATGTAATACAAGGTAATCCTATTATGCACAATATTTCATATACAAATTTATCTCCCAATTTACAAATGCCTGCATTTTATGCATTTGATGGAAGTGGGGACCCTTACCTACACCTTAGAGACCTTTGAGAAAATATGAATGGTTAAATTAGTAGTTTAATGTTATTATACTTTTTATTAATATTATAGTGGGATGTGCACTTTCTTGGTTCCATTCCCTCCCTAGTGTATCTCTCAATACTTATTTATAACTATAAGAATCTTTCTTAATCTAATACATTCAAAATAAGGGACCTAATGTCACTTATGAGAGGTTACCTTCTTTACATCAAGATGAATTTGAGAAAGTTTTCAATTAAATTTTAAGATTTAAGAATGTTATGTGATAATTAATTTATCAACCAACTAATTTGTATTTCAATATATTTTTTTTCAAAAGCCTAATTTATCCAGTAAAAGAGAAGATACTCTATCATACTTGTGAGTAAATTTTAGCTCTTTGTTATGAGGCCTTAGCATTATATTAAGAATTGGGTATTTTTAAAGTATAAAACACTATAATGGGTAAATTTAGTTACATAAATAAAATACACATAACAAAGTTAAATAATCCAATGTTGATGCACGTATTCCCATTAACATGGCACACCTTGATTTTCATAATCTAGTGCATAAAGTGAAATCCACCAATGAATAAATCAAATTCCTACATAAAGTAAAGGAATCAATTTCTATAATTACTAATCATAATCATTAATTTCTATAGACACCTAAATTTCACCATTTAGTGTCAAAATTAACTTTGACATGATAACCCTTCATTGTCCCCAATTTAAATCTATGCAAACATGATTTCCCTCCAAATTTTAGATAATTGATTAATTCATAATTAATTAATAAAATAATGCACACCTATTTTCTCCAAAACTAATTAAAAAAGTAAATTTTCTATCTCATTAGACATCCTCCTATTAGGAATTATTAGTTCTTACATTATATTTGGATTATATTATTTAGCATAATATAATTTGCTAAGATTGTAAATGATTTACTAGAGAAATAAATCATAAATTTATGTTAAAAAAATCACGTATTTAGAATAGGGAGGTTAGTGGTTGATAGTTTTTAGGGATTGGTTATATCCTTGAATATATGAAATAAATTCATATAAATTTGTATAATGTCGAAAGACAATGTAACATAGTGAAATATAATATTATAGTGTGTATTTATAATCTCTATGTGTATTTAGCTTGTGGATTCAATTCAATAATATTTACATGAGATAAATCATTTTATAAGATATTTAAATACCTATAATTGGTATCATATTTGGTCAATGGCCTACTAAATTTGTGAGGAGGTAGATTTACTACTAGCTCTGCATTGTCCCTGTAAATGAGAAGCCATTTTTGTATTAGATAGTTTGAGAGTTATTTATATATTTATTGGTAGTATGGTAGTGGAAGTGTGTTACTAATAATATATTTAAATCACTTAATTGGGTTATGTAAATAAATATATACATTATAGAGTAAGCCTTCTATATGCAATAGTTTACAAGCCTATAGCTGGACTAGTTACATTATATATTGGAACATTTTTGTTTGATAATAACTGAATCAGATCCATCATAGAGAAAGTGTGGAATAATACAACTCATTTACTATCCATATCACATCCTAATAAATATTTTCATGACATTATGAAATTACATAAGAGGAAAGAATAAATAGTCAAAGATCTAATCTTGATAGTCATGACTCAATCGGTGATTATTAAAATACATTCAACTAATTTGATGATTCATCTCTTATGATGTCAACTTGAGAATTCAATATAAAGATTAAGATTCTAAAAGTTTTGAATAATTATATAAATGTTTTCAACCCATTTAATGGCACTTGGTGAGTGTCAAATACATATTTAACTCTTTTGTTTGTCCTTGTTGGAACTAATACATACAACATAGATCCAAAGGTATGCACTTTTATCTACCAGTAGATGATTTATACATCAATATGGTCATATATATCTAAACATTTAATTTATAGTCTTATTTTTAGTCAATCTAGGATGAGCTTAATGTAATTTGCATAGTCAACTCTGACTGCATCACTTTAGATATTGATAACTTGGCATAATGGATTGGCCCATTAAAATCATCATTCATTCATGTTCAAGAACCCTAATTCTCTCCATCAAATTGTATAACCCTTA
Organism: Torreya grandis; assembly: GCA_037957365.1. Classification (NCBI taxonomy): domain Eukaryota; kingdom Viridiplantae; phylum Streptophyta; class Pinopsida; order Cupressales; family Taxaceae; genus Torreya; species Torreya grandis. The sequence goes on from JARHVA010002236.1 coordinate 520,946, forward strand.
TCAAATAGTTATATTTATTTTGTCTCATGTCATTTCTATGCATCACCCATTATTCTGAGACATGTCTGCATTTTTTTAAAGGTTGGTAAAAAGTTTCAAGGTTTATATCAAATAGTTATTTAAGTCTTGGTTTAATAGATCTATTTTTTTTACATATTATTATACAGAGCTGTGTTTTAAAAAGTTTAGAGTCAAAATTAAAAATGAGGTTAAGATCATTAGAGTCAAGTAGTATAGGTGAATTTATGTTTTGTTTTAGTCATGAAATATTGTTTTGTCAAAATAATATAATAATATTTGTATGTCAAAATTTTATTTAGTATCAATAATATTGATGGTGTCAAGAGTTATTTTTCTATCAAAAGAGTAAAAGTGTCATCAATTATTAAAAAAATAATTAATGTGGTTTGGTATTTGAATTTAAATTTATACCCCTTATTGTAACAAACATATTTTCAAGTGAACCTAACATCCATATGAGTGTCAATACTTTGGGGGTTCCTTATTCCATTCAAAATTGCATGCATATAAAACTTCCAATCTTCATCAACACGTTTACTGAGTAATAATATTCTTCTATTAGAGTTCAAAGGCAATCGAGGAAGGAGGTCATTCAAACCTCTTGTTAGCCACTAATGATGGGGCAACTTATGCTTTAGTGGCATGTGTTTTTTAGCTATGTGAGTTTAAGTTTTTCATCTTTTTTGTATGATGTGAAAATAAGAAGAGATGTGTATTCCTATTCACTTGTGAGTATTCCCCATGTAACCCCTTTTATATAAACATTCTAGGATGTTTATCAAAAAATATTTTATGAATCATGATGTGAAGTTTTTTGGTAAACCTAAAAAATCAATTGTGTAATGTTTTTGGTGAACCTAGAAAACCAATTGTGAAAGGTTATTGGTACACTTACAAAACCAATTGGGCAAGGTTATTGTTCATAGCTATGGAAAACCATTAGTAAAAAAGTGTGGAGGATGAGCATAATCATAGGTATTTGTTCATGCCTGGATGGTGGTTGTATCCATATATGAAATCCACTTGTAAAAATATAGTTGATTATGAGCACACATATACAACACGCTACAATAAATAAACATGGTATGTTTTATCATGTAATAACTAAGGGGAAAATGTTAGGATTTATTAGTACTTAAATTATATTTGGATTATATTATTTATCATAATATAATTTATTAAGATTGTAAATGATTTATTAGAAAAACAAATTATATATTTATGTGAGATTGGGTGGTTCAACCAACTCATGTATTTAAACTAGGGAGTTTAGTGGTTGAGAGTTATAATGGATTGGTTATATCACTAAATATAGGAAATACACTATTATATATTTGTATAATGTCAAAAGATAATATAACATATTTAAATATAATATTATAGTGTGTGTTTATAATCTCTCTATGTATTTGGCTTGTGGATTTGATTCAAGAATATTTTCATGAGATAAATCATTATATAATCTCTTCAAATACCTATCACCTCTATTTTTGTCTCCACAAAATTTTGACTCATCCAACCACCTTATGATTCATCTTAGGATATTTCACCAACTTATGAGTCATCCCTTTAATTTTCAACTATATTGACCCATTCATGCTAAGTCACTCAACTACAAACTAACTCTTCCCCTTCTTCTCAACACCTGGGAATTAGTCATCATCCATTGGAATGAGGACTCAAATATAATATTTGATTATTTTAATAATTCAACATATTTGGATTATTCTCAACCATTCATATAATCACCCTCAATCCTATAAATTGGTGAGTAATCCTCCACTCAAATCATCTACCTTCAAGCTATTCAAACATTGTCAAATTATGATTTTGAATTAATTGAGATCAAAACAATTTTTGACCACATGTTTCCAAATTCCCTTTGTTTTAATAATATTTTATCACCACATCAAGAAATAAAAATCAAATATACCATTGATCACATAATGGAGAAGGAAATTAACATGCATTGTATGCTTTGTAAGTGTTTAATTTGTTAGCTTTATTTCATAATTGTTGTTATATCAAGAGTTTAATGTAGTTTAGTTAGGATTTCATTGTCTATCTTCTTTATTGACATTCTAAATTTCACATTATATATTCTAGCATATTTGGTGGGACCCTCCTTTATCTTTCACATCATAAGTGCATTTAGGAAGTTGTTTCAAATGATTATGATTAGTTTTATTGTGTACATGAGTTTAACCCTTATTTTGGAAGATGTTATGTACAATTATAAGTATATTTTATAATTTTTATACTTGTACATAAACCTAAAGAATAAGGAAATTGGAGATAGTGTTGATGCCTAAATGTGTATCACAGGTGGTCTAGAGTGTTTAATAAACACTTCTCACTTATGAACTTAGAGAGTCCATTGCATGTTGTGATAATCTTGCTATATTTGGTGGAATAGAGGTATATTAAATGAACTATTACAAAAATTTATATTATCTGGTGGTTGGGAACCACCATGGCCTGATGTTGATCTTTAAAAAAATGAAAGTATTCTATGCTAATTAGAGTGAATTATGATTAGACCTAAGTCTAAAGCTAAATCAAGATGAATATTCCCAATGAATCTAATCTAAGGTGAATTGATGAAAAATGAGTAAAAAGAAGGGTAGGGCAGAGAAGGAATACATGAATGATGTTTAACATAAACATCATGACAAAGTTAAAGTTCTATACAAACATGCATTTAACCAATATATGCCATAAAGTAGCATATGATCAAATCCTATCACACATTAAGAAAATATCTAAGGATAGTATAAAATAGTGCAAATAAGGACCATATTTAATTTAAATATTCATACTTTGAAGGAAAAAAACATTAGCAAATATGCAATAAAGGTAAAGAAAATGAAGTAAACCTTAGAACTTTAAACTAATCTAGCATAAGCACAAATTAGCAACTCTACACTTAAATATGCACATCCAAAATTCACAAGAACCACTCAAATCTAAGATTTAGACCATAAAAATGAGAGAGAAACCATAATAACAATTCAAACAAGAAAAATGGTTAAACTTTCTTGGTATTATTTTCTCAAAAGTTACAAAATAGTTTTTGCCTCCAAAAACTCTCTCCTTTTTTACAATTGGAAATACCTCTTTATATAGACCTTTAAAGAGGTATGCTAGTTAGTCATGTCAAAACTCAAGGACAACTACATTTTTACAATCTTTTGATAACCCTTTAGACATTCTAAATGACTAATCTATAGTCAATGTGCTTTACAAGTTGCACATCCCTTTACAAAATAATATTCTCTTTTAAAAAGTATACAAGCTCAATTAAAAAAAGAATATTCATATCTTAACTAAATTAGAGACCCTTGTGTTATCGTAGTCTTTTACCTTCCCTAAAGGATCTTCATTCTATAATGTTATTCATTGATCAGCTGGAGATCAATGATAGGTCTCATGAACAATTCTTTTTATTCATATTTTAGGCCCTTGAGATCTCTCTCAACCCTTTCTAAATCTTATTTGATTCCCCAAAATCTCTTATCTTTTATTCTGATGATAAAATTAGGCCCATGACATTCTTGTTATTAGCTCCTATTTTCCCTTATCCTGGATTCTTTACTTCCTATATGAATTGTGTAGTTACGTGCTTGAACTCCTCATCAATTATTAGACCCAAATTAATAAGTGTGGTAGGCTCTTAGATCAAGCTATCTAATATGTACAACATTTTATCTTCTTGCTATTTGAGGTCCTTAGAAATGTCTTCCATCTACTTGGACTAGCTACTCAGGGCCTTGATGTTATTAATTAATATAGCCATAGCCATATTAAGGTGGGCTAAGTTGACTGTCTTGAATTTAGGAATTTATTTTTTTAGTCAAGTCCTTAATCAAATCCTTCACTTAGTAGCTTGAATCCTACCATTAGCTAACTTGTCCTATAGCCCTAGTACTTTGTTTATTTATTAAATTATTCTTGGTCTTGATTGACTTTAAATAATTAAACAAATCATCCATGGTGTCTTCAAATTACATCAATATTCCTTCTTAGATTGATAATATGGCTTATTCTTTCAAATTCTTGTTTTACTATAAGATGCCTTTGATCATTTTTTATAATTGATCTATCTGATCCTGATCCATTTCAAGAACATTTTATTCAAATGTTATGTCTTTGTCAGGCTTTTGTCCTTTAACTAGATTTAATCCAAAAAAAGGTTCCACTTTTTGGAAAGTGAATTCCTCTCCACCACCCATGGTCTTCTTCTTAGTTATCCTCTACAAACTAGTAGTGATTGGGTCAAATTTGACACCGACTAAAGATTTTATCACCTCTAGAGATGGGGTCTCGATTTATGCTCCACTTGATTCTCCTAGAGCAACCATTCTTATTTCATCTTCTTATTATAGGGAAACTATCCATTTCTTAACTTCTTCATGAATTGGGGTATTGATTTCCCTCATCATATATCATGGATGTTTTGCACTTGGTACTTTCTAAAAATTGCCATAAATGAACCACTCAAGAATGGTTGGACCTTGAATCAAGTTTTATTTACTAAATATATTAACTTCACTCAAAGGATGAGTAAACATCACCTTGGGCTTTTGGGTTTTAATTGTCACAATGGCCAATTTAGATTTTATTTTTTCGGTGTCTATAATAACTAGATAAAACATTTCATTCCCCTTCTCTTCCTTTGTTTCTTCCATTTATTCATCCTCATACCCATAGTCTAGTGATATCATTTTGAGGGCATCTTCAATGGTCTCACTGATGTCTAATGCCACCATGTGAACCTATTCAATTGGTGATCTTTATTCTTCTTCTTGGGTTGAAGATGATGTTATTTCATCAGGCCTTTTCTCCTCTCACCTTTTCTCAATTTGTGCCTCAGGTTTGGACTCTATCTATAACTAGGCTAGTGGAGGTCTAGAAGGTATACCACTTAGTAAATAGTACTACCTTAGCCCTAATTTCCATTTGTCATCATTCCCCTTTTGTTCCCTCTGCATTCTAGACTCTAGATTGATGTTGTGCTTTTTCAATCTAATGGTAACCTCAAAAAATGAAGATACTTTTGTATATGTGGGTTCAAAAGGACCAAGCTAGTAATCATAAGGGATATTAATTCCTTTAGCTTTCAGATGCTCTTTGACCCTTCCATGGGGTTCCCACTACCTTAGCTTATCAATTTAGAGATTGAAATAGGTCTTGTGTTTAGAAGCAACCTCAATATTGTCCCATTATGCAAAAATAGTCATACCAATTGTTATGGGGAGGATATGAAGTAGTCCCTTCCTCTTGGTCCTGTAAATACCATCTATCACATTTCATAGTTGATAATCCAACTCTTGCTCTACTAGTTTGATGGGTACATGGGTAGGTAATCTGAAGGGAGTTCATTATGTTCCTTCAATCTTGATGATTGTATAATTAGGGTATGACCATATCTCCCCCATGGAATTAATTAACTTTTTGATCAAGGGGTTGACTCTAGACATTGGATTCCCAATTATGGCCTTTTTTAGGTTTGAATAAACATAGTCACATGAATTGGATGTGGTCCCTATATTTGAATATGTGTAACTTTTAATAGTATTGGGAGACTTTATGTGTCTCATGAGGTGACCATTATCTAAGGATGGGGATCTTTGTTGTGGCAAGTAAGGCATCCAAGAGGTATGCCATCATGAAGAGTTGGTTCCTAGTCCTCTTCTTGACTGTAAAAAACTATCTACTTAAATAGGTGTTGATAATTTCACCAAGAGGAGGGGTGAGCTACTTCTCAATCATAAAGTAGAATAAGGGCACCCATATTTTTTCCACATATGTAATGGTTGAATTTCCACATAAAATATTCATCATATTCATGATCATTCTTATCCCATGTCTCAGTTGACCAATGGTGATGTTGTCTTTGAAATCTAAAAATATTTGATTTCTAGAATATAGCCATAGGGCAAGGATGTTCTTCAAATACTTTTCCTTGGCCCAATTTTTGATAGTGCTTTAGTATACTTGGGGCTTAGGTAGCCTGTAATATTTTTCAAATGCTATAGGAGAGATTATATAAAGTTTCATAAAACTACATTTATGAATAATCATGACTTTATCTATATTTCCATGTTTAAAAATAGGAGAGAGAATGTCTATATAATGTAGTACCTCAAGTTTTGTTATAACATAATGTAGGGTTGTCATTTGAATGGAAACTATGTCATAGTAGATCCTCCTTGTAGACATGTTCCTCTCATCTTCTCTTATGATGGGTTTCTGGATCTCAATGGTCCAAAACAAGCTTGACCAGTTATTGTCCTCTATATTTAGAGCTATAACATCAAATTGTGTGTCCTTAAAAATCCTCCTTTCTACATCTAAAGTTAGATAGAGCTCCACATCCTCCTTTGAAATACCTTTTAGCGAAGCCATGGATGTGAATTTTCCTAAATGCTTTCTAGGGATTTCAGTTCAATTTTGGATCAAATTATCCTTGCATAAGTGATAATCCAATCTTATTTGGCTTGACTATAATGAGCATAGGGTTGAATTAGGGTTTCCTTACTCACTATGGATTTATTAAAGGTTTTTTATAGTGCTTTAATTCCAATATCTATTTTAACTTGTGTGAGCTTCATGACTTACATCCCAATTAAATTACATATTTATATCCTTATATTTCTTAGGTTTACAAAACCTTCAACCTGACATATTATACTTACGTGGCTCTGATGTCGCATCTTTGTCACATTTTCATGGTACTTTGCTCATTAATATTTAAAAAGTGACCATTATATTTTGAAAATTTCACCTTGATCTTACACCATTGGATTTATTTGCTTTGATAAATGTGGTTCATTGATCTCAATCTAAGAACTTAAATGTTATTGGCTACTCACTACATTTGCTGTGGTTATGAAACTTGTCACTTCTAAATTCACTCTAAGCTTTGTTGAAATGTCAATGTTCATCTCACACTAATGATCTCATTTGCATGGATCAATCACATTTCATCGATCTTGATCTACTTAATTATGCCTCTTGCTCTGTAGACCATTGATCAAGATGTATACACTCATCCACATATAGTCAATCTTTGAAATATGCTTAAGCTTTAATTTGTGGATCATGGATATGCCTCATGTCATCTCAATGTTCATTCTTATGGACTTTGAATTTTCAACCTTCATCACACACCATTAGATCTATTTGGCCTGATCAATGTGCTTCATTAAATATCAATCTAAGGGGTGAAACACTATTAGCTATTCAATATTCTCTCACTGAGATTATGACACTTATCACCTTCTCACTTGTTTTGGGTCTTCATTGAAGTCTTGACTCAATATACACCATTAGATCAATCTTTCTTGAGTAAACATGTATCATTGATCCTCAAAAGATGTTCAAAATTTAGCTTATGGCCAAGGCTTGACTTTTTAATTTTAATCTCATACCGTTGGATCATCTCACCCAATTAAATATGTGTCATTGATTAAGGATCTTGACTTATTAACTTTATATGCACTACTAGATCTTGATCACTCAAGAAAACATGCACCATTGATCCTACAGATAATAAAATAATTAAGTCAAAAATTGGGTATTATAAAAAACTTAGGGTAAAGTCTTAAGACTAAGGTTTTTATTCCTGTTAATAAACATGAATTAAAACCTTAGGATTAAATCTAAAGCTAAGTTTAAAACATAGTGAAAGGGGACCATGTGATTAGTTAGACCATGCTAATAATAAAATAGACCAAGGGGTCTTGGGACATAAAGGGACCAAGAATAATATCTTTAGACTAAGGTTTAGTTGTGTTGAAAAACACAACTAAGCCTTAGTCTAAAAATTAAGTGAAGTCTATGGTTTAATTAATTTTTCCTACATAAATTGCTCTCATGTAAATTTGAATTTAATTCAAAAGAGACCTAGGTTAAAACATTAGACTAGGGTTTTTTAAAATAGATTCAATTAATCCTTGATAGACAAAAGGCTAGTAAAATTTTGATTTAACATTGAAGCATAAAACCCTAAGCATGTTCATTCCCAAATGAGATTCCATTGAACCTACAATACAAAAACATAGTCAATAATCATTAGCAACATTAGAAGGGGTAAAACCATGATCACTTGAAAACATGTCAATTAATCTAAATGAGAGAGTCATGAACAATACAAAAATATGCTAGTGGTATTCTAATCAAGTGATTTTTTCAATTTAAAGCACAATCCTATAAATTTCAAAACAAGGTTCCCCATTTTTTAGAAATGGGGGTATGTTGACCTCAATAGATGGTTTCAAAGAATTCATTGGGGTGACTAATGAATTCATTTTTTGGCCATTTTAAAACTTATTTTAAAAAAATTTATGTTTTATGTCAAATTTTTAGTCTTTTTTTATTGAATAATAATATTTTGTTTGAATTTTGTTTTTTATTAGATTTTTTTTATTATTTTAACTCATTTATACATAACAGTGAATTCATTAGGGTAAACAACAAATTCATTTTTGTGTTATTTTATTACATATATTTGTGATTTTTTCTATTTTTTTAGTTTCCTTGTCTATTTATATTACATAACAATCCCATGTTTCAATTTTGCTTGTATTTGGGTTATTTAGTTTGACTTATATTTTTTGTGTAGAAGAATGAAATCATTTTTACCATAGTTAAATCATTCTTGGTCACAGGAAAATCATCAATGGCCATAGTGAATTCATTTCAAAATAAAGAATTCATTCTGTAAGGAATATTTTTCATGTTTTTCACTTTGTTTCCTATAGGTATTATCTGTTAACAAATTTTACATTTACTCTAATTGTGTAACAATGAAATCATTATAGAGGCTAATTTTTCTATCTATTTTCCATCTTTTTAATTTCTTTTTTTTCAAACTTTGTAGGTTACCTTGTCCTTTCAGCATTTAAAACTCTTCTAACAATTATTTACATGCCATTTGTCTAAGATTAAGCAAACAAAACAAGTCAAAAATTAATTTTAAATTGTTTATAATCACTCTACTTCTATTTTTTATTTTTTGGACTAACCTTCTTATTTTCAAGTTTTTAATCATTTCAGTTCAGTTATTTCAACAATTTATTTTTAAAGAGTAATTAGCCCATATTTTTATTTTTTGTGTTAATTAATACTTTATTTCAATAACTTTGTTTGTCTGTGTTATAATATAGTGTATGATCTTCTATTGGCATCATATTAGTAATGATACTTGGGAATAAAAACAATCTTGTAACTTTTGTTACCCAAAGATTCACTTATGTGTATACTCTTTCATTGGTATCACATTGTTGATGATACGTAGAAATTGAATATAAGTGTTAGTTTTCTTTATTTTATTTTCTTAAGGGTTATATTGACCATGTATTTCACCACCATGTTATAGGCCAAACTCTATTTACTAGTGGAGTATAAATAACAAGATCAATTATTTCAAAGGCCTAAGTAGTGATGTGTTTTAAGCACACGTGATGTGAGAGGATTCCATGTCTCAATACCTAGGGTTTCAATATCTCTATATATAGTCTTGTGCCTCATGTACTAAAATGTATTTAGATTAATCCCCTTATACAATTTTGTGAAAACCTTAAACCTATGTGATCCATTTTATCATTCAACTTTGGTGCATCAATTAGCGGTTAGTGTTGATAAGTTTCTTTCCACATATCCTTAAAACTAGGTGTAGTGGGATATGAGAATGTAAACTCCTTCATATTCAACACTCTAAAATATTGGGCTGACATTATCCAATAGCTAATCAAGTAGCAAGGAAAGCCTTAAAGTTATTCAAGTCATTTTATCCTAGTTTTATACCTTTTTGTGAATTGCATGTATGCTTAAAGTATGAACTTATTATTTTTAATCCTTGTGCAAACCATTTTTAGAAATACTTTTGATTGAAAATATAAATTTGAGTTTTAAAACTAATCCAAAATTATATCAAAATTTTAAAAATCAAATTTCTAAGTTACAAAAACTCAGGAAAAAAATTATTATCAATCATATTACTTTCTAGTCTTGGTCTTTCATATTTTAATTTTTGAGTCAAACCTTTTTATTGATGTCACCTATCACAAGTCACATGGATATTTTAAAAAACCCTAGGTTGAAGGAGTAGCCTTTTGACAATGACCCTTTTGATTTTGATAACCAAGAACATCGAGTTAAGATCCATGAAATTCATGATAATGAGGAAGAAGAGGGACCTCACCAAGAGGAGGATACTTCTAGAGCCATATTATCCCCTTATAAAATATATTAATATATCCTATCCAACAATAATGAGGTCTTACTCCATGATTTAAGTGTCACGATTAAGCATCCTCTCAATTTTGAAGTCCAAAATTTACATCACTTGTTTGCTAGGAATGAAGCAACATATCCTATCCAAAATCAAGATGCATCTCATGGCTCCTTAGGAAATAACAAGGTCATAATAATTACAATAAATACAAATTCCCAAGTTTACATGGACAAAGGAAAAACTACCATGAATGAAGAAACAACCCAACTGATCCATGTGTTTTTAGAAAAGCTCATGTCTAGCAATTAAATCAAGAGATTTCCAATATTCAAGTGGATAAAAAAATACCTTGATCAATTAATCTATGAATCCAAATAAAAATAATCCTAGTCTTAATATAGGATTATCTAAAACTAATTCAAATTCAAATGTATATTCAATTTCACCCATCATTAATCCCAATCCAAACTAGAGTTTGAATGCTATTGCAAACTCACAAGTCATTAATCCAAAAAATCAAATGATGAGGTTGAATACTATTTAAACCTCACCAATAAATAAATCCAATCCAAATATGAATTTTAATGTGAATTTAAACTTACGAATCAATAATCAACATCAAAATCTAAACTTGAATCCATATTCAAGTTTTAAAATCAATATAAATCTAAATGTGAATGTGCATTCAAACTCACCAATCAAAAATCAATATCAATATTTGAACTTGAATCCATATTAAATTTCAAAAATCAATTCAAATCTTAATTTTAATGTGAATTCAAAATCACCAATCAATAATCAACATCAAAACCTAAACTTTAATCCATATTCAAGTTCACAAATCAATCCAAATCCAAATTTGAATGTTCAATCAAATTCACCAATTGACAATCAACATTAAAATCCAAACTTAAATCCGTATTAATGTTCACAAATCAACCAATCCAACCAACATCCAAAATTACATACTTATTTAAGTTCACCAATCAATCAAACAAATCCAAATTCAAATTCAAATTTTAATCCATATTTAAATTCATCAATCAATCAATATCCAAAATTCTCTTTAGGAATAACTTCAAATCAATTTTCAAGTTTTAATCTAATTTTTTTTACCCATATAAATTCCTTCACAAACTCAAGTCTATCAACAAATCAATCTCCACCAACCATAAACTATAATACATATACAAACCCTAATCCAACCTTCAATCCTAATTGTTTAACCCCAACATCAATCAAAATCAACCTTGTGGTTCAACATCAAATCTATTTTCAAATCCAAACTTGAATCAAAATACATTGATAAATCAACCCCCAAATCCAACAAATCCAAATCCATTCACAAATTCATCACATCTAAATGCATATTTTAACCCCAAATTCAATTCCAAATCAATTCATCAATAATTGACCTCAAAATGAATATTCATTTCCACATTACAACACAAACCCAAATCCATTTATTGCTCAACCATCCAAAACATTTACCACTTCAAATCAAAATGATCAACTCTTGCCACACTTTACTCAATAGTAGAAAAACATGAAAGATAAATCCAAGGATCCCAAGATGATACTTTTTTCAAAGAAAAAAATTCAAATTTGAGAAAATTTGTCCATATTCATTTAACATTAACAACATGATAACACTCTTTCCTACACATTTTGAACTTCCCAAGTTTGATAAATATAAAGGTAAAGGATATCCTAGGGAACATCTAAAATAATTTTATATGGCCTGTGCATATGTTTCCTATAATAATAAATACTTATTAAGATCCTTTCTACGCAATCTAAGGAGGGAAAGCCCTAGGTTGGTTTATTCACTTACCCAAAGGATTTATCACTACAATTAAATACTTATATGAAATATTTATGCATCATTTTTCTTACAATATTGAATAGGAGTTGACCATGCTATACTTATATAATACCAAACAATTGAATGGTGAAAATTTGTCTTCCTTGTTACAAAGATGGAAGTCATTACCAAGTCATTTTCAATGTTCCCCACCTAAGAAAAAACTTATTTCAATCTTTAAAAAAATTAATTTAGTTTTGGCTCATCAATTATAACTTCGTTGTCCTACATCATTTGATTAAATCATAGATAAGTGAGTTTAAATTGAGAGAAATTTAATTTTCAAGGGTGTCATTAAAATTATCAAACATGATAATACATCTTCAAATCAAATAGAAAAACCCAAATTATTTATAAATTAAAAAAAAATTTGTAGGTTACTATGTAACTGATGTGAAACAAAATCAACAATATCACCATTCCAAATGGCCAACCAAAATAATAAAACTACACATTTAAATTCACTCCTTTTGGAGAACCCTATGATGTGGTCTTTCAAACATTGGTCATTGTAAATGTGATCATATTTCCAAACACTAAACTATTTGAATATAATGTTCCTAAACTAGAGTGGTACTAAGATAATGGATACTATGAATACCACAAGATCAAGGGACATTTAACAAACTATTGCATGAGGCTTAAACATTACATTTAAGACCTCATCGATTGTGGGAACATTTTAATTGAAAATAAATATTCATCAACCAAAAATAAAAAATGGGTATATATAAAGACCCATTTCTGAAACATGAGCAAGGGCATAATAAACAAGGTAAAGATCAAGCCCAAACTAGGAACGTCAATCAATATAATTAATTTTTCAATTTTATAGTCAACTATAATGACTATATGAGTCATATTATTTTGTTATCAAATTTAAATCCCATAAATGTGGACTTAAAACAAAACACATTGATATCACCATATTGAGTGTTTCCTCACCTACCCTTAAAATCAAGTACAATATTTTAGAGCAACTTGAGAAGACATTAACTCATTTATCTATCCTACAACTTCTCAAGAGATCCCCTATGTATAAATACACATTATATAAAACCCTCTAAGATTCCAAAGTCCCACATGACATTAACCCAACTAATTTTCAAGCATTAGTTGGAAACTTAACCACTAACAATCAAGTCATATTTGATCATTCTAATGTCTCCCCCATGTGATCTGCACACAATTTACCCTTGCATACAAAATTCATTATCTCTAGGTAGAAAGTGAAAAAGGGTGTTTATAGATAATGGCTCAGCTTTGAATTTATATGTATTGAATTTAATAAACCATTGGGATATTTAATAATAACACTAGAACCCATCATCATTACCATCAATGTGTATGACAATAATGAGCTTGAGTATATGGACATCATTTATCTTCCTCTTATTGTGGGTCCTATAATGTAAGAGGATTTAATACATGTAATTGACTTATACATTTCATACAATATACTCCTTGGATATCCATGGATCCATACTATGAATGCCATTCCATCCACCCTACATCAATCTTTCAATTTTTCCCATGATAGAATGGAATTAACTATACCTAGTGATCCTCAAACCTTCCAATATTGAAAATTACTATAAGTATGATATCAAAAATATAATTATCTCCTATTTATTTAAGATAATTATGCACCTATTAAGGATTCACCAAAGCACTTCAACTACATTCATCCAAATGAGTTATTTCAAACATTCACAATTCCACAATCTACAATTCAAGCATCCACATGTCAAGAATCTACAAGTGAACCTTCCACATCAAAATCCTTACCATCTCCTCCATCTAATTTTAATATTATGGATAAATGGATAGGAAAATATGAAATTCATGGTGCTCATTACTTAGGAAAAATCCATGTCTAATATTAATCATGAAAGGCCCCATTATAGAAAAGGATACTTAGTTCAAAACTTTGGAAAGACTTCATTCATCTATGGTGGTTGCCTTTTTGATGAATAAATTGAACATTCAAACTCTTATTGGATTTTTTTATGGTGAATGAGTTGCATGTTTCCTAAACAACCAATACCTTGTTACTAAATCTATAATGTATAACATAATGAACTACAAAGTCAAGGGCCTTGATCTCCATGAATAAGTTACATTAGAGCCATCAAATATTAAATTTCATGAAGTTATACATGACACTATATTTAAACAACTTAATTTGAGTGCTACACTTTATGTTAGTGATTATTCTAATGATCCTTATGAATTATCTTAGGACACAAAAACAAGTTCCATCTATAGCCAATTATAATATCTTTCCATTACTAACCTATTCCATGATAACATCATTCTAACACTTGAGCTTATCTGTGTAAACCTTATTTAATGGGACCAACATACATCATCCCCACTTGATAATTAATAAAATTATGAGTTAATATTCAAGTTTTTGAGAATTAGAGATCACATCCCATTAGGGGAGCACAAAAAGGGCTTTTACATTTAATTACATGATTTTGCATACTTTGAGGAGCTTTTATGTTCACATCAACACCACTAAATCAAGACATCAATAACCTCTACACTTTTAGAATAATCTCCAAACCATGAATGACCTAAGGGGGAATTCAATCTTCCTCCACCTACAAAGTATCAATAAAAATTTACCCTCTTAATTTAAAACATTATTGAGCTTAAAATTCAGACATATGAGAATATGAAAATTGTGACACTTACTGCATCATTGGATCTAGAAGAAAAAACACTTTCACATTCTTACTCTAATAATTATCAAACATGTTAGCATGGTCATTTGATGATATTCTAGGTTTTGATCCATCACTAGTTGTGCATGATATTATTGTCCATAAGGATTCTAAACCAATAAAACAAAAACTTATAAAGATGCATCCCAAAGTAGCATTACTTGTGAAAGAGGAAATGACAAAGAAATTGGAGGTTGGTTTCATACATTATAATGATTATTATAAATGGATATCTAATATAGCATTAATATAAAAAAAAAACCATAAATAATATGAATTTGTACATATTTTAGGAACATCAACAAAGCATGCCCAAAATATGAATTTCCATAGCCAAACATAGACACGATCATAGACTCCACTGTAGGTCATGAGATGTTGTCCTTGATGGATGGATTTTTGGGTTAAAATCAAATTAAAATATCTCTCAAATACCAACATAAGACATCATTTACAATGCCTTGGGATACTTTCTATTATTAAGTAATGCCTTTTGTCCTTAAGAATGTTGGAGCTACCTATCAAAGAGTAACGTCGATCATCTTCCATGACATGCTTCATGAAATCATAAAAGACTATGTAAATGACATCCTAGATAAATCCAAGGATAGAGTAGAACATCCTAAAGTCCTCCATAGAATATTTGAAATAATGAGAGAAACAAGCCTTGTTTAAATCCAAATATGTGTGTATTCAAGGTTACTTCAGAGCAAGTTGTTGGTTTTATTAATATCACATTGAGGCATTGAGGTTGATAATTCAAAGGTTAAAACTATCATGGACATGTCTCCACCCAAAAATGTCAAACATCTATGTAGTTTTTAAGGCAAATTTTAAGAAATATGAAGATTCATTTCATAGCTTACAAACATATGTCACCCCTTTACATTTCTACTTAAGAAGGGTTGTCTTTTACATTGGAATGAATCCTATCAAAAGCATTTTAAAATATTAAATGATATATTTCCAATCCACCAGTCTTAATTCCACCTACCCCAGGCAAACCTTTTATTTTGTACATATTATCAACATAATATGCATTGGGGGTATTGTTGGCTCAACATAATGAACAAGGGGAAAAAGGAACAATCTATTACTTACGATCTCAATTACTCTCCTATGGCAAAATAATGTCTTGTGGATGTTTTTTATTCAAAAAAATTTCATCACTACATGCTCAATAATCAAACAAATATAATTGATAAAATATATCCACTCAAATATTTCTTAAAACAACTATAATATAAAGAATGACTAAGCGGGTCATGCTTCTCAGTGAGTTTGCTCATGACTACGTCAACTAGAAAGTAATCAAGGGACATGTATTTGTGGATACATTAGAAGAATCTCCTCTAGTATATCATACACCTCTCACTAAAAATTGTATATATGAATTAATTATGTCTATAGATGAATCTCTAGTCTGAAAGTTATATTTTGATGGATCTTTCACTAATCATGGATCGGGGGAAGATATTATACTAGTCACTCTTAATGGATACCTAATTCTAAAATTATTTTAGATAGAGTTCCCTTGCACAAATAATACAACAAAGTATGAGGCTCTAATATATGATCTCAATTTAACAATACAAAGGGGTATCCAACATATTATAGTATTTGGTGATTCCAAGCTTATCATAAAATAAGTCCTAGATGAATTCCAAGCCAAGGATGAAAAAATAATCCCTTAAAAATCAATAGTGAATAGTCTTAAGTTGTGATTCCAATTTATATAGTTTGAATAAGTGATTTGGACTAACAATATATTATTGGATATAATGGCTATAACTGGTTCACTTATTTACATACAAACCAAGCATAATACCTTTATTGTAGAGCACTTGATGATACCTACATATGATATCCCAGATTTAGAGATGGTTTGTGAGGTTGATGGTCTCACTTCCCCATGGTGCCATAATATTTATGTACACCTCCATGATAACCTAATTCCACCCAACTTAACCCATAATCAAAATAAATCCTTCATCTAATGATATTCACATTTCACCATCCTTAGAAATACCCTATATCAGAAAAGGTATGGTGGAACTCTATTAAGGTGTTTGAATTCTAAATAGGTAACCTTAATAACTAAGGAGGTCCATGATGAAATATATGGTGGTCATAAAAGTGGCATAGTCTTTACCATAAATATTTTTCACGTTAGCTACTATTATCCTACAATGAAAATTTGATTCTTGTAAATATGTTAAGCAATGTGTGCCTTTCCAAAATAATGGTGACATTATCATATCTCATAACAAACATTAAAACCCATAACTACACCTTGTCTATTTTCCACATGGGTTTTAAACCTCATTGGAAAAACTAATCCCAATTCTTCTAATGGATGTTAACATATGTGTTAAAGCCATGCCCTTAACTCATGTCACCAACAAGAAAATTTACAAGTTCATATTGAACCACATTATCTACCACTTTTGAATTCCATCTATTATTATCTATGATAATGGAAAATACCTCAAAAATAAGGAAGTTAAGGATATTTTCCACACCTATCAAATTAATCACAAATTATCCACTCCCTACTAACTACAGGGTAATGGACAAACTAAGGCAATAAATCAAAACATCCTTAAAATCCTCAAAAGACTTATCAATGGAGTTGGCCATGACTAGTACCTACAACTTTATCCTAGTTTATGGGCCTAGTGCATAATCATATATACACCTACAAGTGCAACCCCATATTCCCTTTTTTATGGCACTAATTAAATCTTACCCAACAAAAGAAAGCTCCTATCTTTACACATATCCTTGTAAAACATAATCAATGATTAATCTTATAACATTTACCGCTTAAGCGAGCTCAGCCTCCTTGATGAAAAATGTATTAATGACTTAAACCATTGGCAAGCCTATCAGAATCACCTTTTTCATAGCTACAATAATGTTGGTAAATATCATTATTATTCATGTAATTATAGTTGTGAGACTATAATATATTTTGTATGTATTAGTGATTTGTGCAAAGAACTCAAGTATAGAGGAGAATAAAATATTATAAGAGAGAATATAAGGATTGGGTAGTTTATTTTAAGGCATGATTCCTCATCTCAAAGAGATAATATGCCTTTATATTTGTATGTAATACTATTTAATGTAATCAAATTATTATTCTATGTCATATTCTGTTATATATCTCAACCATACCTTCATTAGGTACCAGAGTAGTCATGGAAACCTGAGATATTGTATGGGGAGAGAACCATTATCATTCTTATTTTCCTTGATCAATTAGAGAAAATATTATGTGAATATATTTTTATACGTAGGTTTAAATAGTATATTTTGTTTTTTTTATAAAGGTTATATCTGAATATAGTTGTACATAGATGCATTCATGCTTAGTCATTCTTCTTCATCATCTATCAATTAGATGAATTGATTTATTTTCATCCTATTCTTCACCAACCTAGCATTAGGTCTCTCTAGTAAATTCATATACATCATTGGATCTACGATCATTTTTTAACATGTGGGTAGCTTGAAAACCATCTATCTTGTTAAATTGATAATTTTATGTCAAATTGGCATATTCTGAGGAGTTTTGATTTACAATGTTGGATTTTTGGCAATGTTACTCTCATTATTTGACTCCATTCAAATTAAAGTTGTGATGCATTCTTCTTCTTCCATTTTGATATATGTACAAGGTTGATAGTTTGAGAACCATGGTAGTCTATCGAGTGTGATCAAGGGAATCCAAGAATGGAGGTTAGTATAGTGTTAGTTCAAGCAATAAAATTCAAATAAACACACTAACACTTAAACTCTTAGCCTAGATACTAGGGAGAGATTAGTAATAAAAACTAAATGAAAGCACAACAAAAAAATAAAAGACAATAAATATTCTACCTTCCTTTGGAGATCCAAATGGATTCATTGAGTGGCTTACTTGTATTATGCATCAAGAAGTCTTTGACAATGGAGTTTGTTTGGCTCCTTCTCTCCTTGGAACCATGAATTTGATGTGGCTTGGCTTAAGATTTGAGCATGGTAACACTACTTGATAGGCATTTAAGAATTATAAAACTACTCTTATCAAATATTTAAATTCATTTGTGCATAATAAATTTGTACCAAAATAAATTATGGTTCAATATGCAAGGCCTTGTATTTATAGCCTTAGGAATTAACTCTCACCCTAGGTGAGTCAAGGTTGAGTTTAGGTTTGGAATGGGTTCAAAATAAACCTATGTGAGTTAAAACTAACTCCATTAGAGTTAATATTTTCCAATTAATTATGATTTGTAATTACTAAGCATGGCTCTCAAAATTAGATATTTTAGGAAATTTTTAAAGAGCTTGATAACTCATAAAGGCAATGATGAAAGGCTAGGATGAATCTTTGAATTTATTTTTTAGATATTCACTAATTTCAAATGGATAATTCAACTATAAATTTGATCCTATTTAGTTTTTTAATTGATTTTGATTAGCCTTTTATCTCTTTTAATAGTTGATTGAAATGTGCAAGTGTCCCACTTAATAGGTCCATAGGCCAAATTGATAGTTGTGATATCGTAAGGTGATTAGGGATGAATCTGTGAGAGGTTATTATTGCATACAATAGGATACCCTAACTAGAGATGTCCCAACATTATCCTAAGCTTTGATGAATGATGCACAAGAAAATTTGGGGTTGTTAATGATTCTTAGGCTTAATTTTCAATGGTTGGTATGAATCAGTCTAAAGTTCGGTTGGAAGCCAATTATGGCCAATTTTAGGTGTCTATAGTTTACCCCTATTTAAGAAGGCATTACAAGCTATAGGAATAGTAATATATTATCAAAGAATGAAAATATCTTGTATGCCTACTCCTTCCATAGTAGTGGGTGGAAGAGACTGATTTACCCATTAGAGGTTATAATCAGTGGCATATGGAGCTACCCCAGTTGGGTAGAGAAACAACATAATTTTCCCATGGGTAGTTATAATCATTAGCATAGGTAGGATTTTAAGAGATAATGATTTGTCCAAAGGTATTTATAATCATTTAAAAGAGGATTAGGATAATAAGAGAATGATTTAACCAAAGGTGATTATAATCATGAAATATAAAATAATGATTTACCCACATGTGGTTATAATCATTGGAAGGATAAAAACATACCATAATTAGGCCTATATAGATAATTGTTTACCCAAAGGTGGTTATAAGCATTATCATAATGAAAAAGCGTCCTAATTGGGTAGAGAATGATAAGGGTTTGCCCATAGGTATTTATAATCCATATCATCTAGATAGATTGGAACACAATGATTTTACCATAGGTAGTTATAATAATAGGCTCTATAGGTGGGATGATATATAATGATTTTCCCAAAGGTGGTTAGAATAATAAGTCATACAAGTGGGATGAGATATAATGATTTACCCAAAGGTAGTTATAATCATGGGTACCATCATGATGGAAAATTGGTACAAAGGAGAAAGATGAATTTGGGTAACCTACTAGCATGGAGATGCACATCCTATATAGCAAGGATGAAAAATATGCATGATGTAATTAATCTATATGTTAAATGATTTGGGTAGATCGAGAATTTTTCAAGTTTCAAGGAGATATATCATAGCTACATTTATTGTAAGACTTCCATAGCTGATTTTTTCTATAACACATGATAGTATACATCATGATATAACACTAGGATAACTTAACTAAAATATGTATAATGACTGACATATGATCTAATAAATAATTGTAAATAATTCACCAATGATAAAAACCATGATGACAATGTTGATGTATGAATATGGATGGATTTAATAATAATGCATAAGGAATCAACCATTAAACATATATAGACTGGATCAAGGCATAAAAAGAAAGCAAACCAACCTAAAAACAAACAAAAAAATAAACAAAACACCAAGAAAAGAAAGAACAAAACAAAATAAAAAAGAATAAAATGAAACAAAAATAAATAATGCTTAAGTACAATGTTAGCACAAACAAAGAATAAACAAGATGATGATCATTGCCCCTAGGTGATAGAAGATAATGAAATAAACAAATAAAATGTGGGAATAGAAGAAAAGGAATGGGGTGGTTGATATGAGTCCATATGCACTATGCAAGTGGATGTTGCTTACATAGTTTCATAGATGCCAGATCCAACATAAACTTTAGGCCAAATTTAGGTCTCCCAAGATATGGGATAGAAGAAAATGATGATCAAGGAAATATGATTGATGTTGTATAGGAATATAAGAATGGTCTCACAAAATAGTGAGTGTGTGAGATGTTAGGATAGTAAGGATGGGGAAACTAAATGACAAGTGTTTTTTGTGATATAACAAGGGATCCTAGAATCCTTAAGGTAAAGAAGTGTTCAATTTTAAGGATTTTTTAGAATTGTGTCAAAATGTTTTTGGAATAATCGAAGTAACTCAACTTGAATTGAGAATGATGAGATATGAAATAGCCTAACTCATAAAATGGTGAGAGCACTGAATCTTAAAATTACTCACAAAATGGTGAGAGTGTGGCAAAGGGTGATCACAAAATGGCAAGAGGGTTCAAACTTAAAATTTCTTGTAAAAAGACAAGAGTATGGCTTAGGTTGCTCATAAAATGGTGAGAGCATGGCTTAGGTTGCTCAAAAAATTATGAGGGTATGGCATAATTTTCTCACAAAATGGAGAGAGTGTGGTTTAGGGTGACTGAGTTGATCTCCATGTGAATCGAGCACTACCTACATAGTCTCATAATGAGACCTAAAGTCATTATAGTTTTTTATTATAGTGGAAAAATATAACTAGGTAGTAATAAATTCATAAACTATGCAAAAGGCATAGTATAGCATAGGAAAGGTAAGGTTGTAATTCAAGGCATGATAAAGGTGTTTTTTCTAATTTGTCCATAGGTGGTTATAATTAATAAATAATTTCATAGGTAAATGATACTAATTTACCCCTAGGTGGTTATTATTAGTAACATAATGGTGGTACTCTAATGTTACTAAAGGTGGTTATATTGGTAGTACTTGATTGGAATGAAATAAGGAATGAAGGGTGTAACTACCAAACCACTATCATACTACTCCAAAATACAACTGCTATCTAGAATGTTGAATCAACTACTAAAACTTGATCTAAATCCCCTCACTAAAAGAACTATTGGAATGGAACCAAGGTCAAAGGGGTTGGTTAGGGAGGGTTAAAATAACTTTGGTCAATAGGAAAGGTATAGTGGAATAGTACATGTTATGGTAAAAAGAAAATTATAATATGGTATAATAGAAATAGACCTCATAAACAATACTTCAAGTCTCTCAAGAGAAGTAATGGTTGAGGAGTATAATGTTCATTAGCTCATCAATTTAATCCCCATCTAGTGTAGCGAGCCTATATGTTTTAGATCCACAATTTGAAATAATGATGTATGGGCCTATCTAATTGGGTTTGAACTTGCCATTATGTTTTTTTTTGGCCATGGTATTCTATTGGTTTGCTTTTAGAATAAGATCCCCAAGTTCAAATTTTTTGATTTTGACCCACCAGTTATAGTGTCCATAGAGTTTATTCTGGCATGCTTGAAGGCTATTTACTATGGCCATACATTTTTCATCAAGTACCTCTAGCTTATCTAGGTGAGATACTAAATAAGCTTCATCATCTAGAACATGTTTTAAAGAGATGCACAAAAAAGGTAACTCGACCTTAATGGCCTTAGTGCCATAAACAAGGGAATATGGAGTGGCTCTTATTGGGGTATGGTAATTGGTGTGGTATGCCTAGAGGGCACAAAATATTTAGAAGTGTTATTCATGGCTAGAATCATCAATAATATTTTTAAGGATGTTGATAATGGTTTTTTTGGATGCTTCTACTTAGATGTTACCTTGTGGTTAATAGGTGGTAGAAAAATGTTGATTAATCTTGTACTTGAAACATAGTTATTTGACATCCTTGTTCTTGATTGATCTACCATTATTAGATATAATGTCAGATGGGATACCATAGTATAAAATGAGATGGTTAAATATGAATTTATAAATTTGTTTTCCAATCATGTAAGTGAGGGGTATAGCTTCAACCCACTTAATAAAATATTTAGTAGTGGTAAGGATGTGTTTATAGCCATCAGATGAGGTTGGGTTAATCTCCTAATGAGATTGAGGCCCCATGTAGAAAATAACCATGGTGTAATAATTGGTTTGAGTGTTTTGGTGGGTGCATAAGTCATATTGGTATGATATTAACACTTATCACACATTTTAACATATGCAGTTGCATATGCTTCCATAGTTGACCAATAGTACCCAGTACGTAGGAGATTTTTGGAAAGGATGCCCTTTTTTGTGTGAGTTATAAATAATCCTTCATAAACCTCCCATAATGCTAATGTTCATTTTGATAAATTTAAATAATCAAGTAGAGTTCCATCAAATATATGGCAATAAAGTGTTAGTCCAAGTAAGGTATATTGTATGACTTGATGGGTAAAGGCCTTGATTTATTTGTGTGATAGGTCTAGTGACATAATGTGGTTATGGAGGTAGGTATAAAGTTATAAATACAATATAGATCTAGGACCAAAAATATCATAGATCATTGTGATGGTTGAAGGTTCAAAACTTGGTTCTAAGAGATTTTCAATGAGGAATTGATATTCTTTTATTGTGTCAGTAAGATAGATCAAATAACCAATGGTGGCCATGGCATCTGCTATTTTGTTACTAGACCTTGGTATGCATTTAAATTATACATTGACAATCTGATGTTTGTGAGTGTCAATCATGGCCTTGTATGGTACCAACTTATCATCTTGGGTCTAGAAATGTTCTATAACATGATTGATGATTAGCTGAGAATTACCATAAACATTGAGGTGATGAATATTCCATTATACTGCTTGGAAAATCCCTTCAATAAGTGCTTCATATTTATCCATGTTGTTATTAAAAGAAAAGTTTATATAGAATGATTTAGGGATGAGATCCCCTTGTGGTGTAATAAATAATAAGCCTACCCATGATCTATGTGTTGTGAATGATCCATCAAAATATAGCTTCTAGTGTTTCTCTTGAAGAGGTGCTTCAATGATGGTCATAATGGACTCATCTATAAATTGGAATGTGAGAGGTTTTATATCTATAAATGGAACTTCAACAAGTTGATCTTCAAGAACTTGTTCCTTCATGGATTTTTGGTTAACATATTATATCTCAAACTCACTTAGAAACATGATCTATTTGGCCATATAGCCTTGTAAAGTTATTTTGGATAATAGATAATTGAGTGTATTTACCTTTTAAATAACTATGGTATTGTTGTTGAACATGTAATATCATATTTTATGAGCTACAAAGACCATAACTAGATAGGGTTTTTTAATGGGCATATAATTTGCTCATACGCAACTAGTGTGTGTCTTAGATAGTACACAACATGTTCTTTTCCATTATCATCATGTTGAGATAGATGTGCCCCTAGGGCTTTATCTATGGCTAACAAGTATAGTAGGAATGGCTTTCCTAGCATTGGTGGCAACAAAATAGGTAGATTGTCAAGATAATCCTTTAAATGCTGAAAAGATTTCTAACATTATTCATCCAAATGAAATGTGACACATTTCTTCAAAAAGTTTGTAAATAGATGGCATTTTTTATCTAACTAATAAATGAATAATTTGATAGACTGAATCTTGCCCTATAAATTGTAGAGTTGATTCAAATTGGAAGGTGGTGGAATCTCTACAATGGATTGTCCCTTGGTAGGATCAACTTTAATACCTCTATGAGACACAATGAATCCAAATAATTTACTTGAGGTAACTCCAAAAACACACTTCTTAGGATTGAGTCTGACCTTGTATTCACATGGTCTCCCAAATATTCTTTGTCGTGTTGCTAGATGATCAACCCTGGTCTTTGATTTACCTAGTATGTCATTGATATAAATTTCAACAATGCAATGTGTAGTCATATAAAATGTACACATTGGTAGCTTGAGTGTGGCTTGTGACACCCAATCCATAGGTCCCTCTTGCATACTCTCATGACCCTTCTAGACACATTTTTTAATTCTCAATCATCCATAGACTTCTGAGACCTAATTTCATCTCATCCAAGTTACATTTCCCATGTTAGTTCCATCCCTTAGGTCCTAATCATGAAAGATAGTAGCACTAAGGTTGGACTATAGCATAATACCCTAGGGTTTCCCATTTCTATCTCTTTTATGTAATCACATTTTTATCCTAGATGATTTTTCCCTTTCGATTCCTCTTCTTCATTGTGTTGGCCTAACATGAATACATTTAACCCATGACCAATATATATCTATAAAATCCCATTCAAAGTTCATTTAGAAGGGGCTCATAAATATTAAAAAATAAAGAAAGAATACAAGTAAGACCACTACGGCAAATTTACCTATTCTCTACATATAACCATCTAATAAAGCTACCAACATATTCAAACCCTCACACCAGTCCCTAGACACCTTAAACACACCTAGTATAAAATTTTTGCATCCTCATAACACTATTTTACAAAGCACATAAAGTGGGAGAACTACAAATGTCTTGATCCCTCTTTAGAGTATTGGTATGTAGGTAGCATGCCCACATAAGGGGTGTGGACACATGTTTAGTGCATATTACACACTTATCCCCCTATTTCTCAAATTTGTATTCAAGAACAATGAAGGTATAGGGTTGGAGATTAAATTATCTCTACAAGGAGCTCCATTTACATTCAAAATTTAAAATTTTATAGGCAGGCTCATACAATGACAATAGATAAAACTCATAAAACTTAGATCTCTATGACTAGTTTGAACAATAACGGCAAGACCTGGATTATAGCATCAGACCTTAAAGTGTCTTATTTTTAGTACTCCTATATTTACAATTAATTAATGCTAGATCCATATTCATGACACTATCCCAATCCTTCTCAGTCAGTATTATCCTCTGTCTCAACTTTATCAACGTAGTTGTAAGCTAATATGCATTTTTCCTTCTTTATTGCTATTTTTAGAAAATTACAAAAGGAAAATAAATTATACAAATTAGTACTCTAATTATTGAGATATTATTTAATAATTTATTTGTTCCATACCCTTAGATAAATTATTAATAATACTCCAATATTCCCAAAATTATTAAATCATTTGTTGAACTTGACTTACTTCGTTTGTGCATAAAAACTCTAAAAACCCTAGGGTAAATTCCTTGCTGATTTTTTCAATAGTTTTTTAATTTTTACTACATATTTTAAATCAAAAATTCATAATTAATTTTTAAATTTACCTTAGTAATGTTAAAAAATCATTTATTTCAAACCCTAGTTAGATTTACTAGGTCCTTTTGTGCACAAAAACCCTAGAGATCCTAAGGCAAATTCTTTCCTATTTTTTCCAATATTTTTCTAATTTTTTACCTACATATTTAAACTAAAAATTCACATTAAATTTTAAAATTCATCAATAATTTTGAAAATATCACTTTTCAAAACCCTAGTTGCATATACTAGGTCCCTTTATTTGCTTGAGGTATCACCTTACATCTAAAATTAGATTCCACATAAAAATAAAAATGGATCTCACTTATTTACACATATTTATTGCATTTATTGTAAACAATAAGGATACCATACTTAGTCCTATCATGTACATGAATGATGAAGTTTACCATATGTTAATACAAAGCTTCATTCTTTACATCTCATGCTTAGTTTTCATAATATGAGATGATATTAAGAAAGTTATTGTTAAACATAGTAAGATCGCTCTCCTTCAAATTAAAGTTTACTTTTATTTAATACAATGTTTAATTACTTACTTTCTATCTCTCATATGGAAAATTTTCAAGTTTATCTTGCTAAACATATTAGAAATATCATATCAAATATCAAAGTTTTTAATGCATTTG
This sequence comes from Torreya grandis, assembly GCA_037957365.1. Lineage (NCBI taxonomy): Eukaryota > Viridiplantae > Streptophyta > Pinopsida > Cupressales > Taxaceae > Torreya > Torreya grandis. The sequence goes on from JARHVA010002236.1 coordinate 547,719, forward strand.
TGCACAATTGCATGCTCTCTATCCCTTACTTTTTGTCTCTCATATGGAAAAAATTTCAAGTTTATCTTGTTAAACATATTAGAAATATCATATCACATATCAAATTTTTTTATGCATTCATGCTCTCTATCCCTTGATTTATATCTCTCATATGGGAAAAAATTCAAGTTTATATTGCTAAACATATTAGAAATATCATATCACATATCAAAGTTTTTTATGCATTCATGAATAATTTCATGATTTTTATCCATTGATTTTTATATCTCATTTGGATTTTTCTTTATAAACATATTTCTATACAACTTATAATTCAAATTTCATGCATTTCATTCCACATACATGATTTCTACCTAGATGCATATAACTCATTGGCTACTTTTGAGTATTCCCCCATCACTACTAGACACAAGCAAACACTAATAGGTATATCTATCCCTCCTCCCTTCAAAATTGGTACATCTAGATCTTATCCCACACCTACTACCATTTATATGCTTATAGTATATCATGTAGTACATGTTATCACCCAAGTTTATAAAGATAGGCAGGTTGATTACACCCATGGCTATAGCTTTATCACTCAGGATAGTACCCCTTCTGATACAATTTTAGTTCTCATGATCCTTCAACAATTGGATGTTGAAAAATATGTGTTATATGTAGCCCTTTGCAATACTAGAATTCCTATTTCATTTAACTAGCTTATATTACCTCTATCCTCAACACAATGCAATGAACTAAAGAGCATATTTCCTTTGAGAAAAAGGATTTACCCCCACACCACATCATTAAAAACCATCTACCTCTATATATTCAATTAAGAATTAATGATGTGGGGGTAAAAAGAGTGTTAGTTGATAAGGGTTCAAGACTTAACATTTGCAACATTTCTTTTCTTAGACATCTTAATATACAACCTCAAGATCTAGACCATTCTGACATGAACATTAGAGGTTTTGAAAATATTCCATAGAAATTCATGGGTCAAATAACACTCAATCTTACCTTAGGACCTAAGACACTGCCAACTACTTGCCAAGTCATGCCAAATGACCTCAATTGTATTTTATTACTTGATCATCCTTGGATTAATGATATGCATGCAGTCCCTTCGACACTTTGTGTTTGTCTAAAATTTAGTCACAAAGGCTACATCTACATATTCTCAATAGATAATGAAACTTATAAATACTACCAGGTTGACAAATCTCCATAGAATTATATTCCACACTTCAATTTTTAGTAATATACCTACACAACCTGCTACTCATGGGGTACCTTTAGACCATGCTATACATCAAAAGATTACAAGTTCTATACCAATACCGATATCAAATAACCAGTTCATATCCCATTTTGAACTTAAATGTATTAATAAGATAGGATATCATGGTAAAGTTCTTGGAAAGCATGAACAAGGAATCATCAATCCTGTCAAGGCATCAACACAACATGGAAAGCAAGGGTTGGGATATCAACTTACCCTTCATGAAAAACCTTCTTCCATCATTTAAAAGCATATAATGTTTTGTCCACCCATTACACTAGTAGACCACACCATTAATTATACTTCAATATCATCATTGATCTATCTTAATCTCATTGATGATATGGTTTAACTAGATATGTTCACATTAGATGAATTCTCTAATGATGAATCCCTATTATAATTTCTTAGAGAACATGAGGACCTCCCATCTTTCTATCGTAAAAATAGATTTCCTCATCACATAAATGCCCACACATGCTTTGAACAAAATCTAGATTCTCCCCAAGAGATACCAATTGATTTAGATGATATTATTCATATAAACTGATACACACTAGATCGTTCCACATTGCTCAATGAGGAAATAGTTAATTTCAATTTTGGAACTAATCAGGATCCCTGTAATATCTTATGATTCACTTCCCTATGAAAGGAAGAAGATATACATATTTTTCAAAATTTAGTAGATTTTATAGAACTCTTTACTTGGTCTTACTCAGATATGTTAGGAATTGATACATCTATAGCAGTTCATCAGATTCCTTTATACATAGATGTTAAATTGATTAAACAAAAATTTCATAAAATGCATCTTAATGTGGATTTGTTAGTCAAAGATGAGATCTAATTCCTCTTAAATGTTGGATTCATTCAACCTGTAGCACACCCTGAATGGGTTTCTAATATAGTCCCCATGGTAAAATCCAATAGACAAATTTGGTGTTATTTTGATTCTCAAGATTTAAATAAAGCATGTTGAAAAGATGATTTTCCTTTACCCAAATTTGATATGATCATAGATTCCACATTATATTATGAAATTTAATCATTTATGGATGGATTTATAGGATACAACTAAATCAAAATCATTAATAAGATCAAGAGAAAAAATCTTTTACAACACCTTAGGATACATTTTGTTACATTGTCATGCCTTTTGGATTAAAAATGTCAGAGCCACATATCAGCATACTATGATGCATATTTTTCATGACTTGATTCACCATATGATCAAGGATTATGTCAATGATATATTATATAAATCCAAATAATGAAAACATCATGCTATTGATTTATGAAAGATATTTCAAAGACTCAGGCAATTCATTATCTTATTAAACCTAAAGAAATGTGTGTTTGGAGTTACATCAGGGAAAATCTTAGATTTCATTATTTCTCAATGTGGCATAGAGGTTGACCCTAATAAAGTTAAAGAAATCATAGACATGCCACCTCCCATGAACTTAAAATAACTTTGATCCTTACAAGGCAAGATCCAAGTAATTCACCATTTTGTAGCTCAACTTGCTGATAAAACTCAGTCATTCACTCAATTATTAAAGAAAGATAAAATTTTTGTTTGGGACTAAGCCTGTCAAGAAAGCTTCAATACAATCAAGCAATGTCTTCTTAATATACCTTTTTAGTACCACCTATACCTGATATGCCTTTCCTATTATATATCTTAGCAACAAATCATGCATTAGGAGAACTCTTAGCATAACATGATGATCAACATACTGAGTGAGTAGTTTATTACATCAATTACTATTTAATGTTCTTATTCTCAAAAAAAATATTTGTAATGTCAATGTTAAAGAAGAAATCAAAGGAAAATTCAAACTGAATTGGCTAGGTCCATACATTATTACTGAAAAGCTTAGCCCTAAAGTGTATCATCTAGACTCACTTGAGGGAAACAAAATAAAAAATAAAATGAATATTATGCATCTATGTATATTCCATGTCTATTATTTCATTTCACACATTGTATTGTATATAATTTTTTAAAATTACTTGTATATAGCTTCCTTGCAATTACTTGTACATAGTTTATTTTTGTTTACTTGTACATAGTTTCTCAGTATTTATTGTAAATAGTCTCCTTATGGTTGATTATACATATATTATTATCAAAATCCAAAAACAATACAAAATTTCATAATACAAAAGCATTAAAATAATCAAAAACATAAAAAAAATAAAAATAAAAAAAATCAATTGTATGCATTATCCATGTTCTACATTTATACTACCATGATAGACTTACATATATGGTTATATGCTATTGTTTGCCAATTTATATACATTACCATGCTTCACTTGATATTTTTTGAATGTGTGTAGTGACATCCAAATCCTTGATTGCTTCACTCTACCCATTGAGGGGGCATCCTACTTCTACATTTAAGACATACATAGATACATTTACCCATTGGGGGCATCTTCTACATGACTACACCATCCATGTTATGTCTATATTACACCACACACTCTAGTTATCATGTTGATGTATATTACTTACTATCTTACATATATTACTCTATCGACACTCACTATTATATATTAATTATGTATTTCTTATCATATACTTATTCGTGTACTCCATGTTTTGCATACTTTCACTTCTTGATTTGATTAGTTTGATGCGATTTTATTTCTAGTATATTAAATGCTTTCGTTCCCTACTTTGTGTAGCTAGATGTGATTACATTTTTTAGTTCCTATTTTATCTCTTGTGTGTGCCTTAATACATTTTCCAATGTCCTTTGCTTGTACTCTTTTATGTGATTGTGGCCCTTGTGCCAATGTCCTTTGCTTGTACATTTCAATTATATGTGTATGTGGCATTTGAACATTCCTTGTATGCTTTATTTTAAATTTGAGTGACATGTGCCCATTTTCCTTGTTTGTTTGTCCCCCTTGGTGACCCTTGTATGCTTCTTTCTTCCTTCCTTGTGTGCTTGTTGCTTCTTTTCTTCTCATTGTTTATAATGTCATGATCCACATCATGCATTATCTTACTTTCTTGGATGCCATGATGGACATCATGTTCCATCCCTCCTTGAAAAATAACAACTAACAAACTAACTTTTATAGATTTAGTTTAATACATTTCATAGGTTATTACATTGTTATATCTATCTAGGCATACCCCTATTGATCTAACAATCTCTCATACAAACCATACTATATCTTGAGACATATTTTTGATTATCATTACTATATCATGTATTTTGTAGCATAACACACTTACAGGGCTCTTTCTTCTAAGGGAAGTCATTTCAAGGTCTTTATTCCTACCCTCAAAAGAGGGGGTAAAAAATAGTGTTTTTTTCATAAAGATCATAGCTCCTAATGGTTAAAAAAATTAGTTTTCAAAACACTTAAAAAAATAGTTAGAGGTCAAACTAGGCATAGCATACTAAAAAAATAGTGATGATTATAGAACAATCATCAAATTTAGTAAAGGACAAAAGTATTAAAAAAGGACAACAATGTCAGATAGTAGGGTACCCTATTTTTGGTGCTCCTATCCAAACAACAAAAAACCTAGATTTTACATAAATAGTCAAAAAGGTCAACATAGTTACAATTTTATCACATATGGATCAGTCTAGATTTAGCATTTTTAGTATAGTTTTTCTTAGAGAATCTAGATATAGGGGGCATCATGCATGGTATTGATGGATCTCACTTGTATTTTTAGATTGGGTAGTTGGTATAACTTTTAGATTAGAATTCATGTTACAGACATTAGTGATTAGGGTAAATATGCATGGCACATTTGACTTCTTTTCTTTTTGAGTTTAGTATATTACCCAAGCATTCTCAGAAGTTGCATGCCTTATTCCATTTACAAGTGGTTTGCATCATTTTAGAGTGGATTTCATACAATAATAACCTCAACATTCCCAAATGGCTTCCAAATGAGACTATTTCCCAATTTCAAAGTGGCTTTCATACAAGCCTAAGATCCACCTTTTCTGAGTGGCCAAGAGTGGCCTAGTTTCCATCACACATTTGGCTATCCATGCCACATTGTTAGATTTTAGAGCATTCATGGGATTCAAGAGATATCTCATATGACACACATTCATAATATTATTAGTTAATAACTTCACTTAGTGGGAAATGATGGAGCCAAAGGTCTAACTAGCCTTTATATTCTTGAAGCACCTTCTTATAGGGATTAGACACACAGTCCAAATATTTATTAGCACATGTATGATCATATAGATTCACTTAGTGGGTGATGATAGAGCCAAAGGGACATCCTTTGCATTCTTGAGCCACTCTTAAGGAATTGAACACTCAGCTTCATTCATGATATTAATCTTGGTATAGCACATATCTAGTATATCCAGTATTACTTAGCATCATACTAGGTTTTATATTGGTCCATGTACTCAATGAGGTGTATATGTTCCTTTCTCTTCCTTAGTAAGAACTGATCTAATAATTTTTTTCTCTTATAGATTTACACTTCACAATGTGCCCTCTCTATGCACACCCAATATCACACATCTTCATGGGCTTCACCTTTGCAGGTAAGTTCAGGTATGCTTTCTACTTTTCCTTTATCCTAGTATTTTGATTTTATACATCACTAGAATAAAGGGGGGAAAATTTAGTCATATTAAATGTCCAAATTTGTATCGACACCCAACCCATAGGTCCCTCTTGCATACTCTCATGACCCTTTTTGACACCTTTTTACTTATTCCCAATCATCTATAGACTTATGAGACCTGATTCTAGCTACACCAAGCTACATTTTCCATGTTAGTTCCATCCCCATAGGTCTCAAGCCTATAAGATAGGATTATTGGGGTTGGAATATAGTGTTGGACCCTAGGGTGTCTTATTTCTAGTTCCCCTATCTTATCACATCTTGAGCCCATATGATCATTTCCTTATGATTCCTCTTATTCATTGTATCAACCTAACATGAATGCATTTAACCCATGACCAATAGATCTCTATAAAATCCCATTCAAACTTCATTTAGAAGGGTTTGGTAAATATTAAAAAATCAAGCAATAATATAGGCAAGACCACTAAGTAAAATGTCCCTATTCTCTACATATAACCATCCAATATAGCTACCAGCACATTCAAACCCACACACCAATCCCTAGCCACCTCAAGCACACCCAGTTTAGCATTTTTACATCCTCATAACACTATTTCACAAAGCACATCAAGTGGGAGAACTACATATGGCTTGATCTCTCTTTAGAGTATTGGTATATAGGATATGTGCCCACACAAGGGGTGTGGATACACATTTAGTGAATATTACACACACTAACCCCCCCTCTTTATCAAAATTTTGTTCAAGCATAATTAAGGTCTAGTTTTGGAGATTAAATCAGCTCTACAAAGATCTCCATTGATATTCAATATTCTAAATTTCATAGATAGGCTCACAAAGGGATAGTAATCAAAACTTAGAAAACTTAGATCTTTGTGACCAGTTTAGACAATAGCGGTAGGACCTAAACTATAGCACTAGACCCTAAAGTGTCTTGTTTTTGACACTCCTATCCTTCCACCAAATGAAGTCTAGATTAGATTCATGACACTATCCCAATCCTGCTCAATTGGTATCAACGTTTGTCTCAGTTGTATTATCCTAGTTTTAAGCTAAGTTGCATTTCTCCTTCTTTATTGCTATTTTTAGAAAACTACAAAAGGAAAATAAATTATACAAATCAATACTCTAATTATTTATTAATTTATTTTTTATAAACCCTTAGCTAAATTAAGAATAATACTCTAATATTCCTAAAATTATTAAATCACCATGCATCATATTGTGAAATATGATGGTCATGAATATTTGGTATGTAGCCCTAACATTTTTGAGACCAAATGGCATAATTTGATAACAAAACATTCTCCATGGAGTGGTGAATGCTTTTTTATGTTGATCTTCTAATGCAGTCCATATCTAGTTGTATCTTAAAAATCCATCCATTAGTGAAAGCATTTCATAACTAACTATAGAGTTAAAAATCATGTCAATGTTTGGGAAAATAAATTCATCTTTGGGGTAGGCCTTATTTATATATTTGAAATTAGTGTAGATTCTAATTCCTTCTAGCTTCTTACTGACTAGCACAACATTCAATATCCACTCTAAATAATTGATCGGTCGAATATATATCATTTATAATAGCTTCTCCAACTCTTTCTTTATTAATACAAAAATGTGAGGGTGCATATTACTCACTTTTTGTTTCTTATGTTTGGCATTAGGATGTACCATAAGGTGATGTACAACCAAGGTGAGGTCCAAATCTAGTATGTTAGAATAAGCCCAAGTAAATATGTCAAAAAATTCCCTTAAAAGGGTTGTAAAGATGTCACGTTCCTCTTTAATGAGGTATGCACCTAATTTGATCCATTTCAAGTCATCTAGAATCTTGATGTAGACTTCTATATTATCTTTAGTAAGAAGATTCGAACCATCCTCCAAAATAGTTTGAAATGATTAGAATTAGCCTACAATGGTAAAGTCCTCTATTTGGAATGGATCTTTAAGTTCCCCTAGGCAAGATGAATCATAATCTCCCAAAGGTAAGTATGGCCATGTGATAAACACTATTGGAAAATCTTGGATAATTCTATCAAAGGCATGTTGTTCTTCATAACTAAACTCAAACCCATAAGCAAGTTCATCATTGGTGGTCTTTGGAGTTATGTTTGAGTAAAGGTGAACACCTCCATCTAATGGCACCTAAAATAGGTTTACACTAGAAGACTAACATTTGTTTTTAATTTTACCCTAGTCTAAAAGTGCCTCAAATAGGTTTTCTATTTAGGACCTCAATGTTTTATTTATTTGTCTATGGCTAAGGGTTTTCACCCATTCTCAAAAATAGGCTACAGTATCCAATGTGATAGAAAACCCTTTTTTATGGTTTACCAATAGAAAATTATCTCTTAGACCTAAAAAGTCACAAAAGGCCTCATTATTCTCAAACTCATCTGTAGGCACTATGGATTCTTGTTGGTCCAAAGCTATAAGTTGAGGGTGATATAGGGGAAGTAGATTGTGGTGAATAATTAGTCTAAGGGTATAAATGCCATGTGTGTCAAATATATTGGTATTAATAAGTTCTTTATAAGGTCTATGATCAGACTTTGCTTCATTGTTGACATCATCATCACTAGTTATTGGTATTAGAACACAAATAAGATACATGGGGTCACCCTCGAGCGATTTAAATTCAAGACCATAGGTTCCTTTTGACTGAGTGATAAAACTTATCTCAATCATTCCCTATTGATTTGGCATGATGCATCCTACCTCATAAGAATGCTTATTTATGATCCTATTATGAATAGGATACTTGGGGAATTTTTATAATAATTAGCCAATTTGTCATTATATAACAAGAATTCATCATTTGCAAGTGAGTCTTATTGTTCACTAGTGGTCGATGTGAAAATGATAGGAGTTGGAATATGCAGTTTGGATTTTACCTTTCATTTCCATCTCATGCAAGGTAGTTTAGCTTTAGGTTTTCCATAGTATTTGGGGTTATTTGGAATGTTGGCAATGTGGAATGTATCATGGGTCAAATATTCTCCTAGGCCATTGTCTTTGATGGTAAAGTGATTGGGAATTTTAGGAGGTAGCATATGGGAAGATGAATCAAGAGTATCAGGGTTTATGTAATTTGACTTTGGAAAATCAACAATAATTTCTTTCCCCTTGTCCTTTTTTGGAACTAGATACAAGCCAAAATGGTAGTTATATCTTTCATACTTAGCCTTCATATGCTTACAATGTTCGTAGGGCTAAAAATATTCATGAATGGTGACCTCCATTCCACTATGAGAAAACTTTAGACACTATTACAATGTTTAAGGGATTGCATGAATCTCATGTATCCAAGGTTTACCAAAAAGAAAATTATATGATAGATCTAGGTCTAACACATGGCATAATGTATCATGGGTCAAAGGCCCAATGATAACTGACAAAATGATGGTGCCTTATGATTCTTGATCTTCATTATCATAAGCTTTGATTGTGATCATTTTTGGTTGAAGATTGGCTATTGTGCATCTGAGAAGTTTGATGATCTTTAGAGAAAAAATATTTAGGCCTGATACATTGTCTATCAAGACACACTTCACTTTGTGCCATATGATGACAACTTTGATGTATAATGGATTGTTATGAAGAGGGCCAAGGGATTAAATGTCACTTTGGTTTAAGGATAAATAATGGCCTAGGGATAGATGTCCAACCAAATCTTGGAATTTGTTTAGGGATATGTCATATGAAACTTAGGATTGGCCAAGAAGCTCTATTAAGATGTTCTTATGGATGGTAGATGTACACAACAAAAACAAAGTGGAAAATTGTGTGAGCATCTTCTTAGTTTATTGCATAATATTGAATGTCTTTTCAAACACATTAGTATATGTCTTGCTCCTAGCTAGAATAGTGGGTTGGATGGGTGTGGTGGTAGATGGTTGTGGGCCTAGAATGGTAATCTTTGACCACTGAGTTATGATTGTATAATCAAGATTAGATACAAAATAATTTTTAGTATCAAATGATGATGGAGGGGGACCAAATAGGATAAGTTTTAATTACTAGTACACTTATATATGGTCACAAGGCAAGGATGAGATATTGGTATAAGGTCTAAAAGTATTAATCCTTGCTTGTTGGTATACCTGTATATGGTCCTAGGTTAAGAAAGGATCACTAACATAGGTTGGTTGGTTGGAAGTGGTTAATAATGGTCTTATTCAGTTAGTACTTGGTCTTGGATTGATGGAGATGGTGTAAATGCAACCTCCTACAATATGGCCTACAACTTTGTTATAGTTAAGTGTAACTTCATGGTAAGTTTGTTAGTTGTTAGCATTATTTTGGCTTTGGTTCCATTCATTTGGTGGACATTATTGGTGTTACTACAACTGATATTTTTATTGTTATCTTAGTTGTTGATACTATTGCTACTATTGGTTTGACCTTGTTGTTGTATATACATAGGTTCTAATTGAATGTAGATGTTCTATTATATAATGTTTTATTATTGTTTTCTATCATATTTTGAATCAAATGCTTGATTTCTACACAACAACATAAATTATACCCATTAACTTGATGGTATTCATTTTATCTATACCAATCTAGATAAGGAATGCCCTTAATAAAGTGCTTTGGAATCGACCAACTAATCAAATTAAAAGTGGCTAAATTGAAAAATATGACTTCAATGGGATTTCCAAGGTCATTAAAGATGTGATGAGTAGGCATATTTTTCCTTGTGGAGGGATTTGTAAAGACAAAGGTTGTTGCACTAGTTGAGCTGGTCTAGGCTATTGTGAAGGATGTGCTTTCTAAATGGGTTGTTGGTGAGGAGTAACTTGTACTTACAACATTGGCTGAGAAGATAGTGTTTGTATCATTTGGACATGTTGTGACTTATTTATTCCATTTCCAAAAACATTTTTGTTGTAATTAAATTGTTTGTATTTTTTGTAATTATTATCCTAGGTTGGTGTCATTGCTTGCACTTGGACTTAGTTGTGGTTCTAATTTTATCTATTTCCTTGGTTTTGATTTTGATTTGACAAGGTAAGCTTTATAATCCCTTTGTTAATATGTGAATTTTTTAATCAACAAACCTTTGTCAATGATTTCCTTGAAGTACGTTCACATTATAGCTCTGTATGATAGGATATCTTGTTATGAATTTTTTTAGTAAATACAAAAACTAATTCCTTATCTTGTAAGCTATGGGTAAAGTGGCTAGAAATTACTCTCCATCATTGTAGATAACTTGCAAAACTTTCATCGACATTTTTTTTGTCTTCAATAAAATCTACCAATTAAATATCATGTTTGATATTGTAGGATAAATGATGCACAAACTTGTGTAAAAGGTCATCAAAATTAGATACTAATTTCTTTGGAAATTTTAGGTATCATTTTAAATATTATCCTACTAAACTTTTAAGAAATAAAAGTAGGAGGTATATGTCATTTACCCTTGTACTTATCAAACTTTGGTGGTTCATACCTTGGATTAAATGGTATTTGAAAATAATCCATTTTGAATGGGTAAGTACATGTGTCATCCAACTTAAACTTCTTGGTCTATTTCCTAGCTTAGATAGAAATAATGGCATCCTTCATCTTCTATAGTTTTTGTACAAATAAATAGGATGAAACATTGGCCTAAGGTGGAGGATGGGTAGTCAAAGGTATATTACTTTGACCTGGGTATAATGGAGGCATGGTTTCCTATGGAATGTTGGTTTAATTGGGAAACTGACCAAGAATATACATATGTAGATTAGGATGAGATTGTTGAAATTGAATGCATTTTAGTATGATATTATGGTTAGGATTTGGTATGTAGGCCTAGTTTTAGGGGAATTATGGTTGAGATGGAAGGATATGGCTCTAGGTGAAGTATTTTTCCTACTATGGTTGAATAGGGACTTGTTACTAATTATTCAAACTTGGCTAAATGAGGGGAACTTATTTTGAAATAAGACCCTATCGTTAAATTTATGGCATGTTTGGAATAAAACACAATTGTTTCCTAGTTGGTACTTGTGGGTTAGTAGTACCTCATTATTGTATGAACACTTGTTGTGAATTAGATGCTTGTTGGATGTTTAACATTTATCTCTAACCAATGGACATATTTTGTTGATTATATAATGTTAATGAAGGCATGTTGATATTTGACTAAAGAGGTATAATTGTCATTACCTGATAAGGTGGAACATTGGTTACCCCTATTGAGGAGATAGAATGTTTGATTTTTATTATGTGAATATATTAGATTGTACTTGTTGTGGAATATTAGTCATAAATTATTATGATGGAGTAAAATTATTTAGGTTTTGAGGTAAGGCACCAATTTGCATTTTACTACTCAACTCTTGTGGTTGCATGCTTGATGAAGCAGTCGATTGAGGGTTATAGGTAGCTTGTTGTTATTGGGAGGTAGAAGTTCCTACACCTTATTGTTTCAAACCACTCATGATGTTTACAAAAGGAACTTGTTATGGATTAGTTATTGATGAATTTAAACCACTTTAGATTGGATTGGATGACACTTGCATGTTATCCACTATGTTTGGATCATTTTTCTATTAAGAAGTAGTAGACACTTCTTCGATAGTTAGGGTATTTAACATGTCTCCAACTAAATTGCTTTGCATGAATGGGTCTATACCCAAATTTTATTTGTTAGGAATATAAAATGTAGAGAAATAATAATGAAATAAAGATAGGATTAAAATTTATAAAACATAATAGAATAGAGACATAGATTTAATGTGGTTCACCTAATATGGGATACGTCCACATAGAAACTATCAGTCCTTATTATTTAGTCTAACAAATGAAGGGAAAACCTTGAAATACATATATAGTAATATCCTCTTCACTCTCTCACTTTTACCTCTTGATTATAATGCCCTCATATCAAAGGAGGGTTATAAATTAGGTCAAAATGCACTAACTTAATTTCTACTATTAAATCTAAAACCTAATACTAAATGGTCTAAATTAACTATGAAATTATAATATTTTATAATGCCCCCTAGACCCCCATGGTGACCATAGTGGGGGGGGGGGGAATTTCCCCCCATACCCCCTATCAAGACCTAGGCATTAAAATAAGATCAGGATACACCATTCAACATTCTTGTCCTATCAATTTGATTAAGACTCATGTTAAAGGAGCTAGTTTAATAAGTGGAGCATTTGACAAGGTCATGTTTTTAAAATTACACACTAAGTTTAAATAGGTTTTGTATGATTTTATATTTGTATAATGTGGTCCTCTATGGGGCCTTATGTTGTGGCAAGCATGCATGGGTATTGATATGGAATCAATACAAGATATTTAGGATTTATAGAAGAGGCATGTTTGTTGGTTTGATTGTAAGGCATGTTATAAGGCACTATAACTAGAATTAGAAAATTTTCATTGGGGAATTTTGCTAAAAACTTGGCCCATACCTATGTGACCCTAATTAAAGCTTCATCCTTGTTTACAAGTGATGATAAAAAAAATAGGGATCATATGTCGATGCCATCATAATATAGTATGGTTTTTGTTGAACTTGGTCCATAACCAATGATACACTAACTAGGTATTGCATTGTTTATTATTGGTCTTACTTTGAGTATGGAGGCATGTTGACCAAATAGTGAGCTAAAGGATCTCATATTTATTCCCCTAATTGAGTGTTGTAATGTGGATAAGGATCTATCTCATAAAATACATTATCACCATAAGGGTCTTGAACAAAGTTTTCTTGTGTGACCACATTATCATATCCTAGATTATACATGGCTTCATTATGATAATAATGAGACATATTAAAATAAATGATAAATATTTTGAAACAAAGGGCCTAGAGTTTTATGAACTCTAAAAAATAATGTCTAAAGGATAAATGGATAAAACTTGGTATAACTTGGTCAAAGGATGAAGTTGTATCTCCAAAAACATTTATGCTAAAACTTGGTACAAAATAGTCTATTATCAGATGTCTAACATCAAATGTCTTACACAAAAAGGTCAAGTGGATAAATAAAAACTAGAATGCTAAAATCTAGGTACAAAGTGTTTCAAACAAGTCTAATCTAAAGAAAACAAAAGTTGATAGGTCTTTTGGATAAGGAAATAAATCTAGGCTCAAAATAGGCATGTGTTAGGTCTTTTGGAAAAGGAACAAAATCTAGACTTTAAACAAAACAAGGTATGAGATTTAATCTAACAAATTTGAAACACTTTAGCATAAACTAGGCATTCTACTTCAAACATGAACTTGGTCAATTAGTATAAGTCATGAAACTCTAGGCATATTGAACATAGGCTATTTCTCCCAAATATAGGCACAAACAATAGTTTTCAAATTGAATAAATAATTAATCTAAGTTACACAACCCAAAAGAGAAAGATCAATGTCTAGGCCAAAATTACACAAGTCATAAGAAAAAACCAATCAATGTTTAGATTTAAACTTGTCAAGGCTAATTTTGAACTCAATGTAGAAAACTAGGCTTATTTAAATAGATAATAAGTTAAATAAAGATGAATGGAATAATGACACTATGTATATATCCAAAAGGAACACATAAATTTGGTTTCAAAATTGGAATTTGAACATAAGGCAAACAAGTCTTGGAAATGATCTAAATAGTGTAACAATTTTATCCTGCTTTAAAGGTATGATCAACATTTCTTTTCAAGACTCTAAGGCATAAAGTTTGAAATGAATTGCGTAGCATAATGACACTCTTTTCAATAAAATGACTCACACAAAAAAAAAATTGACAAAAGATTAAGCAAAAGGTATGATTTCAAATGGGTGGTGTAATGCCTCCTCAAACAAAGGAGTGATACCTAAATAAGACATATTTTGATGTGGTATAGTAGATAAAATAGATATTTTGAATCAAAACCATGCAAAAAATGATAAAATGGCACAAATGTCTAAGTGTAATGTCCTAAATCCTAAAACTAACAAGGTTGCATAATAATGTTGAATTCTATCAATATACTTCCTCTTGAGAGCATTTGAATTTTTAATCAGAAAAGTAAAAGCACATGAAAAGTAGGGTTTTCAGGCCCCCTCTTCTTTTAAGATTTTATACTTCGACATGGAACTTTGGGCCACTCATCCTGCATAAAAAATATGTCTATGACAAGTGGGATTGTTCTAAACTATCAATTTTTGCATTTGTAGATGGTCTGAAGTGTGGCTAACATAAGAGATGCTCATGTCAATTGGATGCTGTCAACTAGATTTTTGTGAAAAGGTCTTATTTTTTTCACAACCATTACATATGTCACTTGCTCAGTGTAGTGTGATGTTTGATTTTCCCCTACATTTTGAGGTTGAGTACCACCAATAGAGCTTATTTTAACTGCTCAAAATAAGCATCCTAATAGGTCACCCTAAATTTATATACCCCACTATAGAGTGGGGTTAAAATGATGTCAAGAGATGAATTCCTTGGTCAAAAATTCCCTAGAGATCCCATGAGGAGGTGATGAACTCCCGATCATAAGCCAAAATGCATGAAAAATAAAGACAAGTGAAAAGACTTTATGGTCACTATTTCAGTGAATTTTAGCTTATATTTTGAGAAAAGAATAAAAAGAAACTAAATATGGGTATGGTTGGAATTTTTTTTTGATTGTGCACATGTTGAATTAGATGATTATGAATAACTCCTCTTTGGCTTGGGAAGATGACTTATAAATAAGATAACACTAAAATAAATGGCTAGTTAGATAGATAGCTGAGTGGATTGCATATTGCTAGCTAGATCTTAGAGCAGGAGCTTCCTTGGGGGTATCAATCCACACATTTTAAATAATTAAGTTTATAAATAGAATAATAAAGTATTTACATTAATAAATAAAAGATACTAAAATTGAACACAATAAACTCGTACTAAATAAATAGATGAGAAATGACTAATATAGCAATAAACAAGTCAACACTAGTGCTAAATAAGTCAAGTATGATTCAAAAAATTAGGTAGGGGTCTATGAAAAGGTAGAGATATAGAAAAATATATTTGGTTGGGGGTATATGGGAGGAAATAACTTGTTTTTTCATACCAAAGTGACCATCAGTGGTTGAGGTGATCATTGTTGATTAAGGTGACCGTTGGTAGTCAAGGTGACTGTCAATGATTAGATAGGCTATTGATGGTTGAGACAACCATCGATGGTTATTGTATGTTGATTTTAGGTGATAAATGGTTGATTTATGAGATCAAAAAGTTAGATTCTAAGAGATGGGTTGGTACTGGGATAATTTTAAAATATTAATAAAGTAAATGAATATTAGAAAATAAGTACTTATCTTGTAGAAGGT
The DNA here is from genome assembly GCA_037957365.1 of Torreya grandis. Taxonomy (NCBI): domain Eukaryota; kingdom Viridiplantae; phylum Streptophyta; class Pinopsida; order Cupressales; family Taxaceae; genus Torreya; species Torreya grandis. The sequence goes on from JARHVA010002236.1 coordinate 563,890, forward strand.
TGATCGGGTGGGTGTTTGAGGTAGTTATCCTATTAGTTGATTCTAGCATGATTTCAATAGATTAATTTTACTTGATGATTTGGTAGATCAATAGTGGTAAGTTGGCTCTCTAATGTGATGGCTATATTTTTGGATTACTAACGATGATTGACCTGCAAAGAAAGAAACTCTAGATGCACAAGCTCTTGATAATAATTGTAGATGGTTTTCACATCCCTACTCCTCTCTTATTATAGGCATGGAAGGAGAGGTGAAATAATACATTAACTAAGATTTCTAATTTTAAATCATACATGTAATGGATTACATGCATATTTAATCAAGTTATTTTTAGAAAAGCAAGGCAAATGTTTGCATGCTAGCTTTTTGGGATGGTGGACCCTAATCTTCAATGGTCAAGGTAACCATTGGTGGTCATCTTAATCATATATGGTTTATGGTTAAGGTAAAAAGTGGTTAAAAAGGTAGGTTAAGTCAGTTAGTCAAGCTAACCATGGTTGGGCTCAATTAGGGGTCAAAAGATCAAATTAGTCCCAAGGGGGTCCTAAGGTGGTCTAGGGGAATTTTGACATTTGGAATCATGATGTGTGGATTATTGGTGTCTATATTTTTCCCATTTTTTAATGAGATTTGAATCAAAAATCTATTAAAAAAATGTACTGTTGGTCAAAGGTCTGGTTACCCTAATTATGGGAGGAGGTGTTCCCCCTCAAACTTAGAGTTGATGAGATAAAATAGAATTGAGTGTGGGTTTGATAAGCTGGATGAGGGTGATGACAAAGGTGGATGTAATGAAGGTGGGTGATAGGTTGGGAAATGAATTGAAAATAGGTGCATAAGGTGTGATAAAAAGGTGTGATAGTTGAGATCACATGTAGACTAGGTTGCCACAGTGGTAAAAATAAAGGTCAGTGCTAGAAGGACAAGTGAAAAGTAGATTATGTGATCACATTTAGGCATGGTGGATAAGTACACCCATAAATTAAAGTTTCCTAAGTTATGTTTATGTTTTGGTGGGTATCTAAGGTAGGAAGAGCTCCCAGTGAAAACACAAATTGGTCAAGTGTCATGGGTATCTAAGGTAAGAAGTGATCTCAAGAAGACATAAGTGGTTCTAGTATGTGTGAGGTGGTACAAGTGAAAAAATTAATCAACATGGCAATGTTTTCATGTCAATCAAATGACCAAGCAAAAAATTGTCATAAATCACATGTTAGTTAGGCTAAAATGGACTAATGGTGAGGTAACGAGGTGGTTGGGGTAGGCAAGGAAGCTATTCTCCAAGGGTGGGTTTTTTGATTTAGTTTTGCTAAAAAAAATGGGTTTCATCTGGTGAGAGAAAAAATGTGAGCCCCTTAACCATCATGGTTAGGGTGATCAAGGGTGATCATTGATAATCACCCTAACCATCTAAGATCAGGGTGTAAACCCTAAAAGGCCATTTTTCAAAAGTGAAAAGTGAATTGATTTTTACTCATTTTAACTTTTTTCATTATTTGAATTTGGAAATATGGTATTTATTGTATTGAGTAAGGAATCACTGATGATGATTTCTCAAGAGGCATTGACTATTAGCTAAGGTCACCCAAGGTATATTGAGATAGGATACAGGGCATGCATGGATACTGATGAGGATTGATAGCTTTATGGTTGACTCCATGGTAGTGATCATAGAATGAGGTAGGGAATGATTTAAAATTGATAGCTTAGGTGTATTGACCTATATAAGTTATGTTTGAATTTGATTTCATATCAGTTGCTTGGTTGGTTGTGTTTGAGGTTTTGTGCCCTAGATAGGGTTTTGTGTGTTTTTAGCAAAATGGGCAGGTAAATTTATGAATATTTTAGGGATAGGTTCGATAGGGGTGGGTTTAAGTGTAAATTGAGGGAATTTATGGGTAATTAGGTAGTTTTAGGATATTTTGGGTAGGTTGAGGGCTTGGGTGTTCTACTCACATAACACCCATAGTGATCGTTAATAGTCACTAAAGTTATGGGCATCCTAAAACTTTATGGGCATCTGACCAATGATAGTTACCATGACTATCAGTGGTTGAGCCATCTAATTTTTTTTTAAATTCTATAAAAGTGTCTTGGGTTAGGTTGGGTGGGAGATAGCATTAGATTTTGATATGGTTGATGCTAGGTGAGTTGGGAAAATGTGTCTAGGTGACAAAAAAGAGTGAGTGAGTAGGAAAAGAGTATAGATTCTAGGGGTAAATGCTAGGAAGGGTAATGGTCAAATAGGTTAAGGGTAGGAAAGCTTGGTGAATAGTATAGGGAACTAAGTTGTGTGTGAATGAATGTTCATAAGCCCAGAAGTAGATATAGATGTGTGATAGAGTATCACACATCTTCATGAAGATTCATTAGGAGATGACCCCAAGTGATTAGGCCCATAAGAGGAGGTTGGGATAGGAGCAATGAGGCATTATTATCATGTGCCTTAGGATGAATCCATGATCATATATCTCATTAAGAGATAAAATCTAGCTATAAATAGCTTCTTACTACTGATCGATGAGATGATGATCTTGCTAGAGGATGTGCATAAGATCATATAGATACCTCTTCAAGGTGATCCAATCTAAATATAAAGTGAGAGGAGCAAGAGGAGCATCTAGAGTTGATATATGGTGATGACCATGATTGGGTCACATGGCATGCTAACAACTCTAGTTATAACATGTTGTATGAGAGTGCACTAGGCAAATAGAGATTGATGACTATGCTTATGATGGTTATTTCATGATTTGTCCTTCTTAACTTGAGTAATTAGAAATACCATACTTTCTCCTAGAGGTGCTAGTTGAGATACTACTAAGGAGGACTATATTCAATTGGGTACCTATTCTCTTGGTACAAATATATAGTGAGCTATGGGGATTCAGGGCCCATAAGAGTTATGACATCAGTATTAGTCTAGTTATACACTATTTGGCTTACAAACACATCTAAGTGTTTTGACTAGTGGGGTTGTCATGGATTGGATTCAATCAGATAGAGTTCCCAATTGGATTCATGTGGTAGAGAGGTGATTTCATTGATTCAAGTTCAAGGGGAGATACACATAATGTAAATTAGCTTAGGGGTACACTAGTGATTAGAGACATTCCCTAGAGACCCTATGTTTAGTTTCTAGTAAGGTCTAGCTATAAGAGGCAAAAATTATCCTCGTAGAGTTATAGGTGGATACTCAATAGGCAAGATGGGGATGTAGATCTTATCCCCTTTGACAAGTGCATAGATAGTTTATCCTAGTTCATGGTATTCTAGACACATTTCCTAGGTATAGGCAAGAGGACTTAGAGGTTTTATTACCTGAGCCACATCTAGTACCAACTTTTATTTATCATAGGGAGCTACTAGCTAGACCATAGATAGATGATGTTGGCTTTGAATATGGGTACATGGCATGGTACTAGGATTTATATGTGGTTATAGATTTTGGTGATGGTGATGGTGGTAGGAGGCCGATGGCTATGGACCCAATTGGGAAAGGGGGCCATAGGGCATAGGTATAAGGGGTTGGCCCTGATGGATAAGTAGGAGTGGCATTAGCCATTGCATAGGCACATATCACAACATTACAGGCTGATTTAACCTTTTTGGGAATAATTAGGTTTTTATTCCTATTTAGTTAAAAGTTTAAGTAAAGTAAATTAGTTAATAATTATGCCATAATTAACCCATTGATTTGTTAATTTTGATTGTAATTTAGACTTTCTAAAAATAGAAAGTGAATAGAGAGAAATATAACTTAACTTATAATTGTGTTGATCTAACTGAGATAAAGGTTGATATTGACTGTGCAAGATGAGGATAATATCAGGAACTTAGATCTGGGTTTCATTTGGTGAAAGGATAGGAGTGCCAAAAACAAGACAATTTAGGGTCTAATGCTATAGACTTATCCCTGTCATTATTATCCAAACTAGTCATAAAGTTTTGATCTTTTTGGGTTATGTATGTGACTCTTATATGACCCTACCTATGAAAATTTAAAGCTTAACTCTCAATGGATTTCCTTTTAGAGCTGATTTACCTTTGATCTTAGGTATTTAATAAGCTTGAATAGGAATTTGAGAAAATAAGGGGGTTAGTGTGTGTAAGATGAACTATAAATGCTTCACACCCTATGTGTGGGCATGCTACCTACATACCAATACTCTGAAGAGGCATCAAGCCATATATAGTTCTCCCTTTGAAAGTGCTTAGTGAAATTATGATGAGAATGCAAGAAATGCTAAAACTGGATATCCTTGAGGTGGCTAAGGGTTAGTTTAAGGATTTTAATGAGCTTGTAAATGTATTGACTAGCTATATGTAGAGAATAGAGAAAATTTCTTTAATAGTTTTGGTTGTATTCTTGCTTGCTTAGTGATATTTACCAACTCTTTCCAAATGATCTTTGAATGGACTTATATAGGGATCTATTGGTCATAATTTAAATTCAATCATGTTGGGATGACATAATGAAGAGGAAGAATCAAGAAAAAAAGGTAATCTAGACTCAAAATATGATTGGATAGGAATGCCAAAAAGGGGACACCCTAGGGTCCAGTGCTATAGTCCAAGTTAGGTGCTATTGTCCTGAGGTTATAGGACCTAGGGGATGGAATAAACATGGAAAAAGGATCCTGACTAAGATATAATGATGTCTTAAAAGCCTATAGATGATTGGTAATCAGAAAAAATTGCATAGAAGGTCCATGATAAAGGAAGAGGGAACTATAGGTTGGGTGCCATTAGCCACACTCAAGTTACCAATTTTTGCATTTTATATGACTACATCCCCCCCCCACTTTATTCTAGTGATGCATCAAAGTAAAATACTAGGATAAAGGAAAAATAAAAAATGTACCTAAACTTAGCTATAAGGGTGAAGCTCATGAAGCTATTGTGATGTTGGGTGTTTATAGAAAGAGCACATTGTGAAGTATGAATTTGCAAGAAAAACAAAGAGTAAATCAGTTCTTATTAGATATGTTATATCTAAAATAAGAATTTACAAAGTTGGGTAAGGGAGAGAGGAAGAGAAAGGAATGAATAAAACTCACTGGGTATGTGAACCAATACAAAACTTATTGTGATGTTGAGTGATGCTAGATTATGCTGAGTAATGCTATAAGGTGTTGTACTAAGAGTAATATTGTGAATAGAGCTAAGTGCTCAATTCCCTAAGAGTGGATCAAGAATCCAAATGTTGGCCCTTTATCTCCATTATCACCTACTAAGTGAAGATATATGATCATGCATATGTTAATCAATTTCTGGACTATGTTTCCAATCCCTCTGAATAGGTGAATCAAGAATACAAATGCTAGCTATTCCTTTGGCTCCATCATTTCCCCATGAAGTGAAGCTATAAACTGATTCTGGTATGAAATGTGTTTCAAATGGGATGTCTCCTAAAGCCTATGAATGCTCTATAATCTGATAATGTTGGCATGTATAGCTGAATGTATGATGGAAACATGCCACTATTAGCCACTTCAAAAGATGGATTGGAAATTAGGCTTATATAGAAGCCACTCAAGAACTTTGGAACTTGGGAAAATGTGGAGATTAGGCTTGTATGAAAGCCACTCCAAAATGATTCCAACCACCTATAGATGGAATAAGGCATGCAACTACTGAGAATTATTGGGTAATTCTCAAATTAGAAAGAAAAGAAAACAAATGTACCACATACATTACCCCTAATCACTGGTGTTTGAAAGATGGATTCTGATCTGGAAGTTATACCAACTACTGTATCTGAAACTAGAAGTGAGAGCCATCATACCATGCATGATGCCCCCTATATCTAGATTCTCTGAGCAAAAGTGTACTAAAAATGATTGATTTTGAACTAGTCTAAATGTGTAAAATTATAGCTAAACCTACTTTTCTACCTGCTTCTATAAAATCTAGTTTTTCTACTATTTGGATAGGACAACCAAAATAGGACACCCTAGTGTCTGATGTTGTTGTCCGTGTCTGGTGCTATTGTCCTTTGCTAAAACTAAAAATTGTGTTGGAATTGTCACTATTTTTTTGATCTATTCTATGTAGTTTTACCTCTAATTATTGTTCTAAGCTATTCTAGAAGCTATATGTTTTACTATAAGGAGCTCTAATCTTTGTGATAAAACCCTTGTTTATTTCCCCCTCTTATGAGAGTAAGAATGAAGACCCTACAATGACTTCCCTCAAAATAAAAATACTTATAAGTGTGTTATGCTATAAAAATACATGATATATCAATGATAATTGACAAGATATCTCAAGATATATCATGGTTTGTATTGAGGAATTGTTAGATCAATAGGGGTATGCCTAGATAGATAAAATAATGCAATGCAATGTACTAAACTAGAACTAGAATTAGAAGTCTGGTTAGTTGTTAGTTGTTATTTGTCATGGAGGGATGGAGCATGATGTCCATCATGGCATCCAGGAAAGTAAGATAATTCATGATGTGGATCATGACATTGTAAACAATGAGAAGCAAACAAGAAATAGGCACATAAGGTAAGAAGCAATAAGCATACAAGGGTGGCCAAATGGCCACAAAAACAAGGGAAATAAGCACATATCACTCATACTAGAAGGTAAGCATACAGGGCATGTTCAAATGATGCATACACATGCAATTGAAATAATCAAAGCTAGCGTGGAAATCACAATCACATAGAAGAGTACATGCAAAGGACATTATTAAATATTCTAAGGCACACACATGAATAGAAGAAAAGGACATTTTCAAATGTTTTAAGGCACAAATAAGAGACAAAAAGGAACTAGAAAATGTAATCACATCAAGCTACATTATGCAAGAAAATAAATCATGTAATAACTAGAAATATAATCGCATCTAACTAATCAAAGAAAGAGGGTTAGTATGAAAGACATGTTAGTACAAGACTAGGTATATGCTAATAAATACACAAATGTTAAATAATAGTATGATGTCGATATAGTAATATGTGTAAGCTAGTAAATAATGTACATCAACATGATAACTAGAGTGTGTGGTATAGGAATAACATAACCTGGATGGTGTAGTCATATAGAAGATGCCCCCAGTGGGTATGTATATCAATGTGTGTCTCAATGTATAAGTAGAATGCCCCCTCAGTGGGTAGAGTGAAGAAATCAAAGAGCTAGGTATCACTACACACACTCAAATAATATCAACTGAAGCATGGTAATGTAGATAAATTGACAAATAATAGCATAGAATATAAAATGTAAGTCTAGCATTGTAGTAGAAATGTAAAGCATGGATAATGCATATAATCAAAATATTTTTGGTGTTTTTGAATTATTTGCATGTTTTTGTATTTTGAAAATTTGTAAGATATGTACAATCAATAATGAGGAGAATATGTACAAGAAGTTGAGACATTATGTACAATTAAACAAAAGAAACTATGTACAAGTGATTTGAAAAGAGACTATTTACAATAAATTGAGAAATTATGTACAATTAAGCTAGGAAGGAATAATACTAACCAATGAGTCTCATGGGAGACTCCCTATCATGGTGTCTTATACCAAATAAAGGAATCATGCATGATTTTGAAGCATGAGGGAATGTATATGAATGAGATGTTGAATATTCATATACGTTATCAGTATCTTAGAAATCATTATAATCTATATTGTTCCACTCATCATTATCATCTTGATTTTGAACCAATGGAATGTTAGTGTTGAATTTTGTTGCATCTAGATCTTTTTATTTGATAAATTATGTCTATGAATTATTGGCCTTAGGATGTTCAATAAATCCCAAACCTTGGTGACAAATATTATCAACTTCTAGAATAGGAGTAGTGATGCCTTGAGCATGCTTGCCCAACCCTTGACCTTGATAATCAAACTATTATAGATATTTTTGACCAAACCCATACTAATTTAAAAGTTAAGCCTCATTTTGGAGAGGTAGATTTGCATCTTTTATGTTCTTTTCTTGTGTTTATGGTAATATTTTTTCCTCTAATTTTGATTTTTGATCCTTTTGTTGCTCTGAGTTATGCTTTGGTAACCACTTTTGTATTGTTTCTAAATTTAACCCTTTATGAATATGTTCCTATGTCATCATGGATTTCTTGATTGATTTACCTTATATAGGGTCCTCATTATTAATTATCTATTGTATATGTGTTTTCAATGCCAAACATGAATCTATGTGATGACCATACATTCTATGATATGCACAATAATATGTGGATCTTCACACTAGATGTAGAGGAGGCAGTTTGATCAAGTTAGATTGAATCATTTCCCTTAATACCTCACTGGAACTCTTAGTTGATTTTTGAATTATTTTTGAATCACTAGTTGTAGAGTTACTTTGTTGTGATTTCTTGTTTTGATATGTAACATTGCTTGCAACCAATTGACTATGTGAAGGTGCATATACATGATTGACACTATGGTGCCTTTTAGGATTTTATGTTATAATATAATTTTCTAATGTTGTGATATTTTCATGTAATAATTAATTCTATCTTTTTAATTCTAAAATTAACTTTCTCATACTAGTGATTTGATCCCTTAGAGTCTTTGAAGTGCAAACCCTAGTTGCTTCTGATTGAATATGTAACCACATATGTTAAAGATGGTTTGAAGAAGCTATAGGCTAAATGTATGAATTAGAAACAATAGTATAATTTTCATCACATTTTAGAGGGGTGATATCATGGACCTGGTTAGAGGGAAAGTAGTTATCACCTTCTTGAGGGAAAGGAGGAGAAGGGATTTTTTTTCCTCTGCATAAAATATGACATTGAAACAAGAGTAGCCAAGGAGGCATATACATCTAGGTAGAAACCATGTATATGGGATAAAATGAATGTAAGTGGAGTTAAAATTTGTATATAAATATGATTATAGATAACATTCCACATGAGAGATAGCAAAAAAAGGATAGATAGTATGGAACTGTGCATTGATGCATAAAGAAATTTGACATGTGCTATGATATGTCTAATATATGTAGCAAGATAAAATTGCATTTTTTTCCATATGAGAAATAGAGAGAAAAGGGAAGAGAGCATAAAATTGTGCATGAATGCATAAAGAGCTTTGACTTTTGACATAATAGTTCTAACATGTTTAGCAAAATAGAGTTGGACATTATTCCTCATGAGAGAGAAAGAGTATGCAAAAGAAATATTGAAATTTTGTGAAATTTGAGCAATAAATTTTGTAATATCATCTCTAATTATGAGAATTAAGCATGAAATGAAAATAATGAATATTTTTATTAACATATTGTAAAATTCATCATTCATGTACATGATAAGACCGAATATGGTCTCCTTATTATTTGCAAGAAATGTAAGAAAAATTTATAAATAAGTGAGATCCATTTTTGAAATTTGATTATAGATGTAAGGTGATACCTCAATAATAAATGAGACTTATTATAGGCAACTAGGGTTTGAAAGATAATTATTTAAATAATCACTATGAAAATTTGAAATTGAAAGTGAATTTTTGAGTTAGATGTGCAAGTAAAAAATTAGAAATTTATTGGAAAATTAGTGATTTAATGGAACCTAGTATATGCAACTAGGTTTAGAAAAATAAATATTTTTGAGAATTACTATTGAATTTTGAAATTTTAATGGATTTTCTAATTTAAATATGGTAATAAAAAATTAGGAATTGATTGTAAAATTACTAGAAAAATAGCATGACCTAGTATGGGAAACTAGGGTTTGAAAGAAATTATTTTAAAATCACTATGAAATTTTAAAATTTAATGTTAATTTATGATTTTATTATGTAGGTAAGAAATCATAAAAATATAGGGAAAAAAATAAATTTACTTTAGGGTTTCTACGGTATTTATGTGCAAACAAAGTAAGTTAGGTTCACCAAATGATTTAACATTTTTACAAATAATTGGGGTTTTTATTCCTATTTAGTTAAAATTCTAAGTAAAATAAATTAGTCAATAATTATTCCATAATTAACCCACTAATTTGTTAATTCTGATGGTTGTTTAGACTTTCTAAAAATAGCAAGTAAGTAGAGATAAATATAACTTATCTTAGAACTATGTTGATCTGACTGATATGAAGGTTGATATTGAGTGTGTAGGAGTGAGATAGTATCAAGAACCTAGATCTATCTTTAATTCAATAAAAGGATAGAATCACTAAAAATAGGATACTTCAAGGTCTAGTGCTATAGTTTTATTCCTACCATTGTTGTCCAAACTATTCATAGAGGTATGAGCTTTTTTTGTTCTATCCACCACTCTTGTATGACCATACCTATGAAATTTCAAAGTTTAAATCTCAATAGAGCTCCTTATATGGATGATTTATCTTTAATATTATGTCTCCAATAAGATTTAATAGGACTTTGAGAAAAGAGGGGGATCATTGTGTGTAAGATACACTAGATGTACTTCACACCCCATGTGTGGGCATGTTGCATACATACCAATACTCCGAAGAGGTATCAAACCATATGTAGTTCTCCCTTTAAAAGTTCTTAGTACAAATGTGATATGAGAATGCAAGAAATACTAAAAATGGATATGCTTGAGGTGGTTAGGGGTTGGTTTAAGGATTTGAATGAGCTTGTAAATATATTGGTTGGCTATATGCAGAGAATAGGGAAGATTGCTGGAATATCCTTACTTGTATTCTTTCTTGCTTAGTGATATTTTCCAACCCTTTCCAAATTATATTTGAATGAGCTTATATAGGGATCTATTGGTCATTTGTTAAATGCAATCATGCTAGGCTGATACAGTGAAGAGGAGGAATCAAATAAAAATGGTAATATAAAATCAAAATGTGATTGGATAAGAGCATCAAAAAAGGGACACCCTAGGGTCCAACACTGTAGTCCAAGTTGGGAATTATTATCTTAACGGTATGAGACTTGGGGAAATGTAATAAGCATGGAAAAAGGGTCCTAGATAAGCTATAATGAGGTCTTGAAATCCTATGAATGACTGGTAATCAATGAAAAGGTGCCTAAAAGGGTCATGAGAGCAAGCAAGAGGGAACTATGGGTTGGGTGCCATTAGCCACACTTAAGTTACCATTTTTTACATTTTATATGACTACATAGGTGTAGGTGACTACATTACAGGGTCAACTAGCCACTATGATAGGTAAGAGGGACCGGGTTAGAGCTACACTAGCCTAGGTCACCTAAGAGTGAGATGTTTTGAGATAAGCTAGAGGAGTAGTAGTAGCACTAGCAGGTCTTGTAGGGACCATTGATATGCAAAGGTACATAGCCACCATTCAAGAGTTATAATACTATGAGGCTATAGTTTTCACTCACTACCTAATGGAACCTCGATGGGGTGAGTATAGAGAGAGTTTGGTAGGTGGTGCCAGCATGATGACTCTAGATTAGTGGGTAGCATCTATAGCTGGATAAATAGGTACATCTAAGGGATAGGTAGGTACTATATGGGGTAGGCACTAAGATCTAACGGTGCTTCAGGAGATAGTGGTGCCATTGGGGCATAGATATGACATAGTTTATGACATATTATATTATGATATATATCATTTTGATTTTGACCTATGAGCTGATATGGGGAGATGTATATTTTGATAGAGAGATGTATATTCTTTTGTACACATTATTATGTTATTTGACTCATGAGTTATATATGTGATCTTTGTTTATTGCTCATACTCATGGTCTATGGTTTGCTTTGATGTTAATGTTTAAGATGTGATGTTATATTGATTATGGATTTATAATTATGTTATGGGTACTAGACATTGATGTAGACTCACCTAGCTAGGTATGAGATGACTTTAATTTATGGGTATGCTTCCTATTTTCTTATGACATGCTAAATTTTAATGAGTATATGCTTCATTATTTAGATTTAGACATGTGATGAAAATGGTTGATTGCTTTATTGCTCATGGACACTATGATGTTATTATGGTTATGCATTTGATTATGACACACATGTGCATATGATTATTGTTAATTTTTTTTAAGATAAAACATATGAGGTAAGTTAATTAACAATACTAGATGGGAGAAAAAATAATATAATCAAGAAAGAAACATCATAATGAAAATATAAACTAGTCATGACAGGATAAGAAGAGGGCATGATGCTTCTCTTTGACAAAGACTAAAAAAAAATCAAAGTTGGATCAACTTAATGAACATAAGCCCTTCAAATGCTTCATATTATCATTCATCACATAATGGTAAGTAAGCTCAAAATCCCTTAAAGTGTATAAAGGGGAGATGGATGAAAATGGAACCTTGTTTTGAGACTAGGATGCCTTTACTATAGGTGTTTAAAGAGTTAGTATAAACAAGTCTATGTCATACAAAGTGTAGACTGATTGATAAAGGAAGTTTACTCATGAGAGCCAATTATGGATTTAAACATTTAGATTGCTTATGAAATTTGCTTGCATCTTTCAAAATTATATTAATTTTTCCATTGCTTGATAATGGGTCTTTTGTTTTTTATATTGCTTGAGGGTTGGGGAAGCTGATCAATGGAGGAAGCTTCTAAGAAATTGCTCATTTTGACATATACTTTACTCAGTCATCCTTCAAGGGAGTGGTCTAAGTTTGTATGCTTTATTTAATAATTTTGATAGATGTCCTTTAAGGGAGCAGTCCACCTTACATTGAATAATTTTAAATATGTTTGCAATAGCTATCCTTCAAGGGAGTAATCTATGAATGCTTAAGAATGACCCATGATTGTTATCGATTTAGATTTTGCTTTTTGATTTTTTCTTGACATAGACTTGTTTATATAGGCTTAAGGGTTCACATTTATGAAGGAAAAACTAAAATAAATAGAAGGTTGAGCAGGTGTAAAGAGGTTTAGGTGACAATGATCATGGGAATCCATCATGGGAAAGGGGTCGAAAGTACCATGAGAATCATGCCATGGGTAGAGCCATGGTACCCATTATTAAATATTAGGTTATGATTATGATGGATAATCACATGACTTAGTTTTAATTAGTTACCCCTAAAATAGGGAGATGAATGTGGTTGAAAGCAATGGATGAGCTTAAGTTAAAATATAAGGTTAACTTGATCCTTATTAACAAAAGAATGGATGCAGATGTGAAGCATTAAGGGTCTCAAGTTCTAGGTTTCCTTCGAGAGACAACAACTGGTAAACTCTTGATCCATACTTTTGGGTTATGATATAGGGTCCAATCCAATTAAAAGTAAACTTTCCTCACTTGCTTTTCTCCATATTGGTGAAATGTTTATTTTCCTTTAGGACAAGGTCTCTAATGTTATATTCTCTTAGCCTAAGGTATTTTTTATATGCATGTTTAATGTGATATTGATAGACATGAATATGGGTAAGGGATTTTAAGTGATACTCATCAAATAGCTCAAGTTGTGCTAAGCAGTGCTGATGATAATCATCCTAAAAAATGAGATATTATAAAGATATATGAAGAGAATGTATTTGAACTTTGAAAGGCAAGATTGCCTTTATACAAACACAAGAGAGAAATGGGTAGCACTCATAGGGGTTATAATGATAGTACAATATGCCTATAAATTTTAGGGGAAGTGCGAATGCCAATCTTGACCAGATGTATTGACCATTTTAGTTAGCATGTTGTTAAGAGTTTTATTAAATTCCTTGTCATATCCATTCATTTGAGGGTGATAAGGTGAGGAGAATCTTAAGTTAATGTCAAATTCATCACATAGACATTAAACTTGTTTTTGCCTAAAAGGTTTACCATTTTCAATGATAATCTTGTGAGGAACACCAAAATGATAGATGATGTGATGGTTGATAAAGTCAATAATCTTCTCTGCTTTAGTCGAGACTATAGGAATAAACTCCACCCATTTGGTGAAATATCTAATCATATTGATGATATATTGGTGTCCCTATGAATAATTAGGGTTAATTTCACCAATAAGGTCTATACCCCATTATGAGAAGGGCCAAAAATTGGTGGAAACATGAAAAATATGGCTAGGTGTGTGACGTATATTGGCATATTGTTGATACTTAACACACTTTTTCACATAATCATAATAGTCTTGGTTAAGGGTATGCTAGTAATAGCTAAGGTGAAGGATGTATTTAGCTACGGTGAGGCCACTAAAGTTCCACCAACATATTCCATCATATATTTCCCTGATAATATGAGAGGCTTCATGACTATGTAGCCAATAGAAGAGGAGACCATCAAAGCCATGTTTATAAAAAATTCCTCCCATAATGTTATAACATGAGTTACTATGGATAAAATCTATTTGAGAATTCCTATAAAGGCCAGAAGGAATGATGGTGAGGTTAAGGTAGTCAAAGGTCTGTTCATACCAAAGGTTAGGTTGGGTTTCTTCCACATTAAAAATAGTGGGAGAATCTAGTTTGACATAGGAAGGCTAGGTAATTTTTTGGATAACATTAGATAGCTGAGAGTCAGAGGGTGTAGATGGGATCTGAAAGGTGAGGGAAGTCATGGTATCAATAAACTTATTGGTGTATCATAGGGTTGACTAGATGTGGTAGTGTTCAAATGACATTAAAATTTCATCAACTAGTTATTTTTACTATGGCAAAACATCCTTTTTACACTGATAAGAGGCATTTATTTGATTGACCACAAATTGGGAGTCACCAAAGATATTGATTGTTTTGACTCCTAAGGATAACACAGTTTGAAGGCTTATGACTAGGGTTTCATACTCAACCATATTGTTGGTATGTTAAAAATCAATCTTGAAGGACAAAGGAAGTAGTTCACCATCAAAGGGAACAAGGATGACACCAGCTCCCCCACCACATAGACATTTTGATCCATCAAATAATATGGTGACTTGATAGGTGAAGTCTGCTTGAGAGAGGGTCATGATGGACTCATTAGGGAACTCAAAAAGAGGAGGTTTATTATCTATTAATGGTTATCCAGCCAATTAATCATCAATAACCTACCCCTTAATGGACTTTTACTAAAGGAAGTGAAGGTCAACATCCACTAAGATCCATTTAGCCATGCACTAATTTTGGTATGGCTTGGAGTGCATGTACTTGAGTGGGTTGGTATTGGTTATGACATAGGGTTTGTGGTGAAGGAGGTATTGGTAAAGTTTGGTCACCATGAATACTAAATTTAATCAAAGCTTCTTGGTGTGGGTATACTGAGCCTCATACTCTATAAGCATAAGGCTAATGTAGTAGATGGCTTGCTCTCTATGTTGTTCATCTTGATGAGAAAGAATTTATCTTAGGGAGTGGTCAATGGCAAAGATATATAGGTAGAAAAGTTGGTCATCATTGAGAGGGGTGATGATAGGTAGAGAAAAAATGTACTTTTTAAGTGAATCAAATTCCTTTTAGAAGTCACTATTCCACTTTAAAGATACATCCTTATTTAGAAGGTGGTGGAAGGGTTGGCATTAGTCTAAAAGATATGAGATAAATCAATGAATGGACTGGAGCTTCCCCTACAAATTATGAAGTTGCTTGAGGTTAATTAAAGGAAACATGTCAAGGATTACTTTTATTTTAGAAGGATCGACTTCAATCCCTTGAAGGGAAATGATAAGTCCAAGTATATTTCTTGATAAGACCCAAAAAATACATTTTTTGGGGTTAAGGCAGACATGGTAATGGATGAGTCACTCAAAGATGATCTTGGAAATGACTAAATGATCCTTTCAAAGTTTGGATTTTTTGAGAAAGTCATCCACATAGTCTTTAACAATCTTATGTATAAGGTCATGGAAGATATAGGTCATGGCACATTAGTAGGTTGCACCGACATTATTTAATATAAAGGGCATGACTCTATACTAGAAGGTTCCCCATGGGGTGGTAAAGGTGGTCTTGTGTTGATCTTTGGGGGAGATTAATATCTGTCAGGAGAACCTACAACAATCAATATGCTCTGATACCAACTATTAGGTGACCCCTTATCCAACGGAAGCACAATTGATTACTTTCTTATAAGCAATTAAACATGGAATTATACCAGAATGATAAAGTAACTAGAAACTTGAGACAGCAAAAAATTTGAGAGACAATACACACTCTTGTATTAAATATTACTCGAAGAAAATACAATAAGAAAGATGCCACTTCTTCCTCCACCTCAAAGGCTTGCCACACCTCAAGACCTTCTTCCCTCTCTCTCTTGCTCAACACAAAACCAACTCTACAACCTGAGTTGCTATCCCTCCTAGAATGCTTCAGCTGATCTCCTAGACCTTACACCTGTAGATCTCCTTGACCTTGCTTGCTTCAATGCTTTCACTTGCCTTCTTAGTTAATTACAATACATGCCTCATGAGTCTTTAAATAGAATCCCATGGTTACAAAAATAGAAATCTAACTACAATAATTAGACACGCAGCTCGTGACTATAATTAGTCATTTGACATGCAAACACTTGCTTCACTTAACTGACTATTCGTCAACAACAGTTCTGGAAATACACAGGCGACCGACGTCGGTCCCTGCTTGCTTGGTACTATCGATGTCGGCTGACATCCTACCATTGCCAATTTCCTTCTGCACTGTCTATGACCTATGTTGGTTATACTGCCGACGTCGGTTCCTCTGGTTCTTCTGCATCCTCTTCTTGTGTCTGTAAATAGTTGAAGCTTTTAGCTCCATACCCTAACAATCTCCCACTTGGAGATAAATAGCTGCTACTGTACCTGTACCTATACACCATCTATTTTGTTCCTTTGGCTCTATATCCCTGTTCAAAGTCACTCTTGAAGACCAACCACCATGTAAACCTGTGATGCTAACCCTGTCACTTATGCCACAAGAATTTTGTTGCTCCCAAATTATTCATGACATACTTCTAAACCAACTCTACCCTTAGCTCAGAAAACTCCCTGTATATGAAACCCTGCAACAAGTAACACAATATAGTAATAGGATAATGTAGCTAATATTATCCAACCTGGTAAAGATAAAATACAATGGTCAAACCTCCATTGTTCTGCAGCCTACTCAAGACCAAATACCATAGCCTTCTATCTCAAGTGTCCATCCACTCTCTTCTCTAAAATGGGAATCCATCCCTCTATCCAGTGCTTTCTTCTAGCTAACAACTCTACCAACAAATACCTATTTGGTTCTACTCCAAGGACTCACACTCCTCATCCATGTCAAGCTCCCACTGTTTCTAGATTCTACCTGCATTGCTTCTTCTATCTTCCTAGTTCTTGACTATCAGTAAGCAATATAAAGAAGGTGAACAATGAATATGAGGTTCACTTACCATTTCTAACCTCCATATGGGTGTTTGAGACTCCTTGACAGCTGAATATCCACCCATCATCTGTTCCAGTGACCGATCTTAGCCATCTCCCAGTCTGCTCCCGACCGATGTCGGTTCCCTAACTACCAACGTCATTTCCCTAGCCAACGCCGGCGTCCCTCCTGTCGATGTCGGTCTTGATGACCGATGTCAGACTTGTCCTGCCCAACCTATCAACCCTATTAGTCTGCACATGACTGATGTCGGTATCTGGCTGACCGATGTCGGTCCCATGTGACCGACATCGGTGTCTGTGTGTTCCTGTAAGTGATGAAATTTTCATCCACGAGCTCTTCTTGGATCAAACCTTTGTCCATGTTGCCTTGCTCAGATTTATTCAGCCCCTGTGACTGATCTCTATCCTTCATCTCCTCCAAAAACACCAAGGCTTCTTTGTTCCTGTCAAAAGCATCAAATTTCCTTTTTCTACAATGAACTCTATCTGTGCTTTTTGAATTTGAACACATACCTTTTGAATCAAGAACGTCCATTCCCTTCTTATTCACGTGACCAAGCCTATTAGACCACATCTTTGAATCTACACTAGAAGTAAAATCAATAATACAAGTAGGTAGATAAAGAGTACCTACTTTCTTACCTCTTGCTAGAACAAGTGCTCCCTTGGTAACCTTCCAAGAGTCTGCTGTGAGGGTTATTATGCATCCCTCATCTCCCAACCTTCCTACAAAAATCAAACTCTACTTTAGAATTGGAACATGCATGACCTCCTTCAACACCCACGTGTTGTCAATTTACAACCTCAGCTGCACTTTCCCTTTGCCAACTATATGACAAGGCATACCATCCCTTAAATAGAGCACTCCAAATTCTCCCTGTTCATACTCATGAAACAAATCTTTGTTTGGGGATGCATGAAAAGATGAACTAGAATCTAAAATCCATGATCCTACCTGACTATCCAAAGAAAGTATGAGAGCATCTTGTACCACAATATTTGCATCCTTTACTTCTTCAATACCTGCATGTTGATTCTCTTTATCTCTCAACCAACACTCCTTATTTGTATGTCCTTTCTTTCCACAAAACTAGCAGGTAATACCTTTGGACTCGAATCTCCTTCCCGACCTTGATTTCCCTTACTCAACCTTCTCCCTTTGCCTTCCCCTACTTTTTGCACTTAGAGCATTCCCTGATGATTCACCTGTGCTTCTCCTGCATATTTCCTCATTCAAGATCACACTCACAACATCATCAACTTTTAAGATTTTAGAAATAGATGCAGAATTACTTACTGCCATAACCAAACCATCCCAACTTTCAGGCAAAGAACATAAAATCAAGAGAGCCTTTACCTC
Source organism: Torreya grandis (assembly GCA_037957365.1). Lineage (NCBI taxonomy): Eukaryota > Viridiplantae > Streptophyta > Pinopsida > Cupressales > Taxaceae > Torreya > Torreya grandis. Next base: position 582,488 of record JARHVA010002236.1, read on the forward strand.
ATCATCAAAAACAATATTGACTGAAGCTAGTTGGTTTACCAAACCATGGAAATCACTGTGATGAGTATGTACTGATCCACCTTCCTACATTTGCAAAGTAAATAGCTGCTTCATAAGATATACCTTATTAGAAGCCGAGGGCTTTTAGTATAAATTTGCCAAGGACTTTATCAACTCTTTCGTTGTCTTGCACTATAATAAGTTGGAAATCATAGACGATACAAGGCTCAACATTATGGAACCAAGAGCCTTCCGATCAAGAACACTCCATTCTTCATCCTTCATATCTATGGGCTTGCATGCAACCCCACCCAATGGTAAGTACAGATCCTTCTGATACAGATAGTCCTCAATCTGCATCCTCTAATGTTGATAATTCTTGCCATTAAACTTTTCCATTCATAGCTTACTTTCTTCTGCCATTGCTGAACTCCCACTCAATCAGAAAACCTCTTGAATGACCTGTAATCAAAAAACAATACCCTGCTTCCTGCAAACCATAGCTCTGATACCACTTTTTAGGAGAACCTACAACAATCAATATGCTCTGATACCAACTATTAGGTGACCCCTTATCCAAAGTAAGCATAATTGATTACTTTCTTATAAGCAATTAAACATGGAATTATACCAGAATGATAAAGTAACTAAAAACTTGAGATAGCAAAGAATTTGAGAGACAATACACACTCTTGTATTAAATATTACTAGAAGAAAATACAATAAGAAAGATGCCACTTCTTCCTCCACCTCAAAGGCTTGCCACACCTCAAGACCTTCTTCCCTCTCTCTCTTGCTCAACACAAAACCAACTCTACAACCTAAGTTGCTATCCCTCCTAGAGTGCTTCAGCTGATCTCCTAGACCTTACACCTATAGATCTCCTTGACCTTGCTTGCTTCAATGCTTTCACTTGCCTTCTTGGTTAATTACAATACATGCCTCATGGGTCTTTAAATAGAATCCCATGGTTACAAAAATAGAAATCTAACTACAATAATTAGACACTCAGCTTGTGACTATAATTAGTAATTTGACATGTAAACACTCGCTTCACTTAACTGACTATTTTTCAATAGTAGTTCTGGAAATACACAGGCAACCGATGTTGGTCCCTACTTGCCTAGTACTGCCGACGTTGGCTGACATCCTGCCATTGCCGGTTTCCTTCTGCACTGTCTGTGACTGACGTCAGTTATAATACCGACGCTGATTCCTCTAGTTCTTCCACATCCTCTTCTTGTGTCTGTAAATAGTTGAAGCTTTTAGCTCCACACCCTAACAATATCTAATTGTAACCCGAGAATCCATCTATGAGAAATAACATTTTATGGCTGATTGTAAGATAAACTAGCTGGTCAATGCCTGATAGAGGAAAGTCATATTTGGGGTAAGTGAGATTGAGGTCATGAAAGTACACATAAATGTGTAGTCCCCTTATAGCTTTGGTGATAGGTATGATATTCGAGACCCATTGAGGATAGTCAATGGGTTGAATGAAATTGATAGATAAGAGGTGTTAAAGCTCTTCTTTGATGAGAAAGGCTATTTGAGGGTATATGCATCAATTTTTTTGCTTGACAGGCTTTGTGTCATGGTTAGTGACTATATTACTAGTATAAATGGTAGGTTTAATTCCATCATGTCAATATAAGACTAAGAAAATGTTATGCTATGGTCTTGGAGAAAAGAGAAGTCTCAAAGTTCCTTAGCATTCAACAATTGGCCAATTTTGACAATGTGGGGGTTATCTAGAGTTCCCAAGTTGATATCCATGATGGATTCATTTAACATGGTGGATACCTTAAGAATAAGGTATTTATGGATGGAAGAATCTAGGCCACCAAGGTAGGTGAGAATGGAATCATCATCCTAGCATTGAATAGTGTTAATGGTAGGAGATTCATCTCCTATCATTTTTAGATGGATCAAATGGATGGTTATAGCTACCCCCTCCTTTTGATAAGTTAGGGGTCCAAATCCAATGATGTTGATGAAAAAATGGATGAGTTCATCATCTTCACAAATAGGTGGAGGAGAGGTTGGTGAGGAAGGGGTGTCTTCCTCAATAATGGTGAGGGTAGGTGGTTTGGTTTACTTTTTGGTGGGTATAATGAAAACAAACCCATGTTTCTCATGAGGATTTTTGGTTTCAATAGAAATCAACTCATGTGGGCCATGCTCATATCATCCAAGACCAAATCCTTTTCAAGCATAGTTGTAGAGGTATGTCTTGGAAAAACTTGACTTGTCTAGATAGGAGAAGTTAGAGGTGAATGGTCAAGGTGAAGAGGAGGTAGTAGAAGCATTAAGTGGTTTGTCAAGTCCCCCATAGATGAAATAGGGTTGATAGTGTGAATTTTTAAAGGGAATAATGGATCTGATATTGGGGTCATATCTAGGTTGGTGGTCAAGTTTCCCATACTCTTGGGGAGTAGGGAAAGCATCAAGGGTGAGGAGGTGATATTCCCCTAGTGAAAGACATTATAATATGAATTCTAAGTGGTCTAAGGTGGGGAGCTAATTAGAGGGGATGGACGAGCTAGTTGATGCCTCATTGGTAGGATAAGGTATGACTCCCTATTTCATGGTTCAGGTCTTATCATTAGCTAATAAGGGTGTGCTAGACAGAGGTAGGAGGACATCATTGGGTTGGTAGGTTTTGTTTCATGTCAATAAGGGACATGGGTTAGCTTGGATGGTGATGATCTAACCTTCAAGATCAAATTTGATGCAATGATGAAGGGTAGAGGGGATGCAACCCATGGATCAAATCTAAGGTTAGCCTATTAAAACATTATATTGGAATTCACCTTACACTACATAAAATATTTTGGGGAGTGTGTGAGGTCTTACATAGATGTGAAGGATGACAATCCCCAAGCTAGTGGTCATGGTGTCATTGAAGGAGTGGAATATGGCTGAGGTTTTACACATGAAATTATTCAAGGAGATGATATTAATAATAGCTCCCCCATCAATCATGACCCATTTGATGTGGGTTTGGTTGATGTAAGTAGTAATAAAGATAAGGGGATCTGGGTCCTCAAGATGGATATAAGGTATTTTTGAATCCTTAAAGGTGAAAAGGTTAGAAATTTGGAGAGTGCTAGTAAAGGTAGCCAGAGTTTGAGGGTCTTTAGGTTGAACTTATAAAAATTACAATGCCTCAATTATTACTTGGTTATGATGAGGTGAAGTACTAATCAACTCATATAAGCTCATCTTCACTAGGTTCTTTTGAAACTATTTGATCACCATTCTCCTGATGGATTCAAAGGGGTTGGATTGAGAAGCACCTAAGATAGATAGCTTAGGTTTGGATGAAGGTAAAGATGTTTAGGTAGGGTTTGGATGGGAGATAGATGGGTATGTCCATGGTATGGACACTTTGGTCTTCCCCTTATCCTTTTTTTGTGTTCTTGTGACCATGTGGATGGTATGGATAGAGGGAGGAATTAGGGTAGGAGAGTTGTTTGGTTCTTCATCACTTTAAGATGAGAGTGGGGGAATAGGTAAGTTTTGGCTAGTGGTCATTAGTTGTTAGATTGGTAATGGGCCTATTAGAGGTTATTCTAATAATAGATCATCCCCATCATAGAACTAATAGATAATGATCTAGAGAGATTTTTAGTTCTCCATGTTATGGCTTAGTGTCATATGATAGGAACACACTTGGTAGTCATTATACCAGATGGGTTTTGATCTAAGAGGGTTGAATGGATTGATAGGGTGTAAGGTCAAGCAAGAATCTTACAATGACCATTGTAAAATAATCAATTAGGATTCAGCTAAAGGTGGAGAGGGTTTAGGGGTTTTACTCTTGGTTGGTAAGGTGGAAGCCATTTTGGGAGTGGGTTTGGTGATGGAAGGTTTGGGTAAGGTGGTGTGTTTGGTTAGTGGTTTTGGTTTTGGTTTTGGTAATTTGGTTTTATTTTTGGTAAGGTGGAGGTTGATAAAGTTGAGGTAGGAGGTTTCAAGGTAGGTAGCTTGGTCATTGCTAGTTTGGTGAAGATAGGTGTGTCAAAAAGTAAGTGTGTTGGTGTAACTAATAGTGGCAGTTGGGTGTTGGTTGGGATAACTAGCTTCCTCATCATAGTGGAAGGATGAGGCCCTAAGATAGATGAAAAGGTTGAGGGAGGTAGGATTTTAGCCTTCTAGCCTTTTTCTAGCTTTACCTCCTTGGCTGACTTGGTTTTATGGTTGGTTGTTGGGTTTGGTGAGGTAAGCTTCACTTTCACAGATGGATGTTTAAGACTTTATGTAGGCAATGTGCCGAGGTTTTTAGTCAATTTGGTCAGTTTGGTTGGAGAAGGTTATTTGGTTGTGTGGGTTTTAGGTACATTGGATGGTTGAGGAATTATTGGGTTGGTAGAATTTTTTAGTTTGGATGGTTAAATATGGGTCTGGATACTAGGAGTGGTGGGTTGGTTTGTTGAAAGTCTAATTGGAGGTTCCTACATTGTGATATAAGGTATCCTTAATTACTACCAAAATATGGCTTGATCCATGTCAGGGTTAGAGATAAATTCCAATTTCTTCACTAACCTTGAGTATGGTTCGTATTCTAGTTTTATTCCCTGGACAATGGACTTAAAAGATAAGCCCATTGGTTGAGGAAGGGGAATGGTGACCTCATCCTTTTCTTTGATTAAAGGATGTAAGGTTTGGATGGATGACTCCTCTATTATAGGTGAAAACATGGTGGTTTCCTCTATGGGAATGACCTCTAAGGGGCATTGAATTTATTAGTAGTTGAGGGAGATGGTAAAATGGTTGCTTATTATAGTATGTTAATGGAAATACGGGTTGATGAATCCACTACCTCAATAAGTAGAGGAGGAAAAAATGGTGATTCCTCAATTTGGGTCTCTAAAAGAGAAGGTAACTCCACTACCTTAATAAGTGGAGAGGGTGAAGAAGAGATAGATTAGGTGGTAGGTTATTCAGTAATGGGTGTGTCAAGAACCATGTTAATAGTGTGGGCATCATAAGAACACTCAACCTTGTTTCTCTCAATTTTGGTAGGTACATGATTGGGTAAAGGTTTTCTAAAGATGTAAAGGGCTTGGTTTTGAGGTACATTAGGGTTATCTAAGACAAGATTTCCCTTTTCAATGAGAGATTGGACAATGCTTTTGAAGGTATTACACCTACTAACATCATGCTTAATTACTTAGTGGAAATGGCATAGGTTGTTCTCATTTTACCAGCTAGTTTTAAGAATGAGAGGAATCAAATTGGTGAGGGGGTTTGATAATAATAAGTTATATGATATTATATTTTAGTAACTTCTCCAATATTAAAGCATAAGACTCCCCAAGTGGGGTAAATTACTTTTGGTTGTTCCAATTTTGGTTTCTCATGTTTCGCTTTGAGGAGCTAGAGAAACTTGGTTGGTTAATAGATGGTGGAGAAGTAGATTTAAGGACAATTGAATTCATAGTTCCCTTGATTTTAGTCATGGTGTTGGTTCAGTTGCTTACCTTAGAGGAAGAAGACTCATTAGTTTTATAAGTAGAGTTCTAGTTTTTTAGTTTTAGATTTCCTTCATTGATGGCTCTATTATATAGCTTATGCGCCATGGTAAAAGCTTTGTAAAAAGTTCTAAAGATTTAAACATATAGTGTAGAATAGATGTGCTTGTCACATGCTTAAGTAAAAATTTCTATCATTTTGGGTTGGGGCAAAGATAAGGAGACTTGATTGATCAAGATCCTCTAATGAGCTACAAAATTGGTAATATATTCATCATCAAATTATTAGATAGAGTAAAGGTACGTGATGGAAACCTTCTTGGAGATATTTATTGAAAAGTGAGCCAAGGAAGTTTTGTCTAGCTAGGTGAAGGAGAACAAAGAGTGTTTGGTTGGCACTATACCATACTAATTATGGATTGAATAGGGACATGGAGAAGGTATGAATAAGGAGGTAATAATCATAGGCAACTAGATAACATGCATGCATAAATGCCCTAAGGTGTTGTTGGGGATCCTCCTTACTCTAAAACTTGAAGAACTTGGGAAGTTCCCACTAAGGGGGATATGGTTTGATGGGGACAGATGGGTAAATGGTCTTGTTACAAATATAATCATATGATAAGACATTGTGAGCTCTATAAATGGATGACTCTAAGGTATTCATCTTATCCATGAGTAGATTCATTAGGTATACTTGGGGTTGTACACCTAGAAGGTTGTAAAGTACATACTATTATGGTGGTTGTGTAACATATTGATAATTGGTAGGAGGTTGAAGGGATACCACATATTGGTATGTGGATACTGGTGGTTAGGTGGAATATATGTAAGGGTAGGTGGATGTAAGTGGTTAGGTAGTAGGTAGAGGTACATGCCCTTATGGGTTAGGGTTGTAACCTAGGTTTGGTGTAATGGGCACATATTGGGTAGAGGCAATGGTTAGGTTGGTGATCAAAGGAAGGGTAGTGACCTTTGTGGTGATTGGTGGTAGGGTAGAAGGTATAGGTAGCACAAGATTTTGAAGTGGGGTAGTGGTTAATGGATTAGAGGTATCCAAAGTAAGGTTGACAATGCTAGTGGTAGGTGTTCCCATAGAGAGGGGAGTATAGGTGGCTATTGGTTATGTTGCTCCTAAGGTAGAGGATTTTTTAGTGGGGTTGGAAGGTATAAGGGTGTTTGTAGGTTGGTCAAGTTGGTTTTTCATGGTAGTATCAAAGGGATTATTGGTGGATGAAGAGGCTTGGGTAGCCAATGATTTGGTAGTGACTATGTTAATGGAAGTATTTCCCATGAGGTGGGAAGTCATGCCATAGACAGGTCTATAGGTAGAACTAAAGCGGGGGTACGGTGAGGCATGGTGTTAAGGTAATGCTGAAGGGCCATAGGGTTGCTATCTAGGAAGGTGGAAAAGTTTATATCTCCTTGGAGAACTTCTTGAGGGAAAGGAGGACTTCTTGAAGGGTGAGGAGAGTTTTTTGGTTTAAATATTTAGTCTATGGATGATTAGGTAGAAGAGGCTAATTGGTTTGGTGATGGGTTTTGTTCTATTAGGTTATTTCATTGCTGAGAAGTTAGAACCATCTAAGGTAAGGGAGAGAGAACGTAAAAACAATCTCACCACTTAAAAAAAGTGAAGACAAGAAAATATCAAGAAAATTAATCATACTCTATAAAGTACATTAAGTCCTAAAGATTCTTTCCACTCTCTCTTTTGGCTTATGCCTTAAGCTTTCAAGAAATTGTGTGACTAAAATTAACTTATAGAGTGGGTACTAGAAAGTAAGTCTATGGTTGGTTTTAGGTTATTCAGGATCTAACAAGAATCTATATTAGGAATCAATGTGTGTCTTGGTATTGGGGAATACCCCCTTACATCACACACCACAACAATTAGGGTATCGATTTTTTAGCCAATATATATTGATTTCCAAAGTTTATACTCAACCAGAGAGTTGAGTTAGTTATCCCCTTAGTAATGACCTCCAAGTAGGATTTCTAGGAAGGGGTAAGGTGATTTCTAGGTGATAAAATCCTAGTTAGGCCTTGTCTCAAGTTTTTTTAATGTTTAATTGGTGAATGTTGTTTGGTTTAGTGTGTAAAACAAATGTGATGCTATGATAAGATTACTTTATTTTACTTTAAGCTATGATAGCTAAAATTTCAAGCAACCAATGTATGTAGTAAATTTTTAATCCTAAAAGAAAATTTAATGTCATTTATGAACACATAATAGAGATAGAATCATATATATGTAAACAAGAGAAAACTCAAGTAAAGACTCAAGGTCCCATCGGGCATGCTAGAATGTTTTAGTGAATTTTAGCTTATATTTCAAGAAAGGAAGAAGAAGAAACTAAATACAAGTATGGTTGGAAAATATGTTTGATTATGCATGAATTAAATTATATTATTGTGAAGAACTCCTATTTGGTTTGGGAGGATGACCTACAAATAAGACAACACTAAAGTAAATGGTTGGTTGGATAGATAGCTGAGTGGATTTCCTAGTGCTAGCTAGATCTCAGAAGTAGGAGCTTCCTCAGGGGCTATCAATCCACACATTTTAAATAATTAAATCTATAAATATAATGATAAATTAATTGCATCAATAAACAAAAGGTATTGAAATTGAACACAAGAAATGCTTTCTAAAGAAATAGACTAGAAATGACTAATATGATGATAAGCAAGTCAGCACTAGTGCTAAATGGGCCAAATGTGCTTTAAAAAATTAGGTTATTGTATGTGAAGAAGTAGGGACACAAAAAATTAGATATGGTTAGGAGTAGATGGATGGAAATAATTTTTTATTATTTATTTCCATAGTGACCATTGATGGTTGAGGTGACCTTCAGTGGTTGAGATAACCATCAAAAGTTATTGTGTGTTGATTATAGGTGATAAATGGCTAATTGATAGCATTAAAAATTTTGATTTTGAGAGATGGTTTGGTACTAGGCTAATTATGAAATTCTAATAAAGTCAATGAATATTAGAAAATAATTAGTTATCTTGTAGAAGGTTGATCAGATTGGTGTTTGAGGTGGTTGGATTATCAGTGGATTTTGGCATGATTCTGATAGTGTAACGGTACTCACCAATTTGGTAGAGTAGTGGTAGAAATTTGGCTCTTTATCATGATTTTTGGATTGCTTGATTATTGATGATAATTAACTTATAAAGAAATAAACTCTAGATGCACAAGCTCTTAATAACAATTGTAGATAGTTTTCACCTCCTTGCTCCTCTCTTTTTATAGGCAGTGAAGGAGAGGTGCAACAAGATATTAACTAGGATGTCTAATTTTAACTCATGCACGAAATGGATCACATGTAGATCTAGATGAGATATTTTTAGAAAGTCAAGGTGGATGTTTTCATGTTAGATTTTTAGGATGGTGGACCCTGACTATTAACGGTTAAAGTGACCGTCGGTAGTCATCCTAGCCATCAACATTTGAGGGTTAAGGTGAAGTATGGGTTAAAAGGTAGGTTAAGTCAACTGGTCAAATTGACCATGGTTGGGCTTGATTAGGGTTCAAAAGTTCAAATTGATCCCAAGGGGGTCCTAAAGTGGTCTAGATGAATTTTGACATTCAAAATTGAGGTGTGTAAATTTTTGATGTCTACAGTCACATTTAGATCACCTAAACCATATGGATTTGAGGATAGATTTAGCAAATTTATTTTCATGCTTTTAAACTAAAGTAATTAAGGCAAATAATTAACACTTTTGATCACCCAAGTTCCCAAAAAGGGATGGGACGAGAGCATACACACATTAATCATTTTGTTAAAATAAATAACTTTCAAGAAGTAAGCATAAAATGAATAACTCTTAAGAGTATGTAACTAAGTGTGAAATCTCATTTTATTGTAACAAAATTAGATCTATTATGAGAGTTGAGCCCCTCATAATTTTTTTTAAAAAAACTTGAAATTGTTTTAAAAACATATAAGGCATGAAAAGAATTAAGTTCATTTTAAACACCAAAGTCAAAATGTACAAGATTTGATCATGTTTAAACTTGACCTTTTCCACCTTAGGACCTATAATTTGTTAGAGGGTTTACCTATATAAAATCCCAAACGTGAATGAGAAAATAACATTTTAAAATTAGTTCTCAGGTTTCTTTTTTTTTGTCTTAGAGTGATCGACATTGACCTACATAGGGATTGATGTCAGTCAATACAAAGGGGTAAATGTCCATCAATAGAGATTGACATTAGTTTCTATAAAAACATAGGAAAAACATGGGTTATTTTCACAAAAAAGACTATCAATGAGATGAGATTAAAATAAATAATTATTATAAGATCTTATAATGAAATGGTCACAAAAATAATACTCGGGCTCTTAAATATAGAATGAAAATTAGAAAAATCAATAAAAATCCTCATGAATTACTATCTTGTCATGCTCTATTCTTAACATAGGGGTCAATGTCAGTTCTAGTAGGATCGATGTTAGTCTTGGAGAATCAATGTTGGTCTTTATGTAACCTGTGTGTTGCTAAAAAAATAGAATTACATGAGAAACAAATTTAAACACAAAATTTTAATATTCTTAAGCATTCATTCGAAAAACTAAGAGTTGTATATTAATCTCCTTGCTTGTATGGGATGCTATCAATGTCCCATTGGGTGTGCCATTTATGATCAAGGGAATCCAAGAAGGTAGGTTAGTATAGTGTTAGTTCAAGAAATAAAACTCAAGTAAACACACTAACACTTAAACTCCTAGCCTAGATATTAGGGAGAGCTTGGTAACAAAAAATAAATGAAAACACAACAAAAACATAGAAGATAATAACTCTTTTACATTCCTTGGGAGATCTAAATGGCTTTGTTGAGTGGCTTACTTGGCTTGTACATAAATAAGTCATTGAAAATGGAGGTTGTTTGGCTCCTTCTCTCCTTGGCACCATGGCTTTGATATGGCTTGTCTTAAAATTTGAGCATGGTAACACTACTTACTAGGAATTTAGGAATTATAACACTACTCTTATCAAATATTTGAAGTTATTTGTGCATAATAAATTTTCACCAAAATAGCTTATGGTTCAATAAGAAAGGCCTTGTATTTATAACCTTAGGAATTAACTCTCACCCTAAGTGAGTCAAGGTTGAGTTTAGGCTTGTAATGAGTTCAAACTAAACTTAGGTGAGTTAAAACTAACTAAAGTAGAGTTAATAGTTGTCAAGTAATTATGATTTATAATTACTAGGCATGACTCTCAAAATTAGATATTTTAGGATATTTTCAAAGATCTTGACAACTCATAAAGGAGATGATGAAAGGCTAGGATATTTTGAATTTCTTTTTTAGATATTCACTAATTTCAAATGGATAATTCAACTAGTATTTTAATTTTTTTTAGTTTGTTAATTGATTTTTATTATCCTTTTATCTCTTTAAAGATTTTATTTAAGTGTGTAAGTACCCTACTTAATAGGTCCATAGGAAAAATTGATAGTTGTGATGATATAAGCTGATTAGGGATAAATATGTGAGAGGTTATTATTGCATATGATAGGATATCCCAATTATAAATGTCTTATAATTATCCTAAGATTTTATGAATGATTCATAAGTAAATTTGGGATGTTCAGTGATTCTTAAGCTTAATTTGCAATGGTTGGTAATAATCGGTCTAAAGTCTGGTTGGAAGTTAGTTGTGGCCGATACTAGGTGTTTACATTAGGCTGTTATGAATCTTCCCTCATCTTTGCCTTACATGATCCTTATTTTGATTATGGTGATAATATTTTCTGTTATTTTATCATTTATAATAGAATATAATAGTATTTTTGAAAGGGTAATCAAGATCAATCCTATGATGGCCACAGTGTCATTGGTGTTTATATTTACATTCCTCAATAGTATCCTTACCATGTATCAAATCACATGGCATTTTCAAACACCAAAGTGTTTAGTTTATTATATTATTCCATGTTTAATGTCTTATGAATTATTATATTTATTTAGTGTATGTAGTGTTTTTTTTATCATATTGTCATCTTATTGTCAATTTTAGTTAGTCGATATTGTTAGGTTAAAGTCTTTGTCATTTTGTTTATAAGAGTTTAGATAAATATATTTTAGTTATTAATGTGTTCAATCTAGTTATGTAAGGTCTATATGATTTAGTATAGAGTCATTTTATATCATATTAATAATGATATTTTTTGAAGTCTAGGTGTTTTGTGGTCATTTATAATAGTGTTAGAAATTGGCTTATTATTAGGTCCCACATAGAGTTTATCAAGTTGTGTGTCAATAAAAAATGAATGTCATAATTGTTAAATTTATTATTGTAAATGGATGAACTATTAGTCAAATCTAACATCCACTTGATGTAATTATGGTCGTTTCTGACAAACTAGATAAATCCAAGGGTAGTATCAAGTGGTAGTGGATATTTCCTATGATGTTCATGACTGAGTGGAAATGATCAATGACAAAGGCTACAAAATAAGACTTTGAGAAATTAATATGAAAAATATTATTCTTGTTTTTATATAGTGTGTAAGATAAAGTATTATAATCAATGTAATTCCCTTTCTATAATGAGAATGTGGAGATAGAATCCATAAGAACTATAAGAGGAAATGTTCTTGATATCTTGATTAGCAGGGTTGATATATTCACATGAATTGGTTTATGGGTCCTAATTAATGGTACATGTATTCACATGAAATTTTGTATGGCTCTATATTTATGTTATATGTAGTTCCCATAGTCAATATGATTATAAATACCATGTACAAGCTCCTGAGTGGCATGCTACTTGGTTCTTAAATGTTATTATCTCCCTATATTCGTAATAAGGGGGTGAATGTTGGGAAATATTGTTATTACTCATGTAATTATAGTTGTGATACCATAATATATTTTGTATGTATTAGTGAGTTTTGTAAAAAACTCAAGTATAGAGGAGAATAGGATATTTTAAGAGAGATTATAGGGATTTGGTAGTTATTTTTTAAGGCATGATTCCTTATCTCAAGGAGATCATATGCCTATATATTTATATGAAATATTATTCAATGTAATTTAATTATTATTGTGTGTCATATTTTGTTAAATATCTTGACCATACCTTCAAATAAGAATATTAAATCCAAAGAGTTTGAAATCAGATATCTTATCCTTAAGGAAAAATTGAAAAACACCATTAATGATTTAGAGAAGAAAGGAAAGTTCAAACCCAATCAATTAGGTCCATATATAATCATTACAAAATATGAATCCACATCTTTAAAATTATTCATTTAAATTGATATGCAATCCTTAAGCCTATAAATGGATGTCCAATCTTCCACTCAAATCATCCACCTTCAAGCTATAAAAAATATATCGAATTATCCTTGTGAATCTATTGATATCAAAGTAATTTACAACCACATGTTATCCAACTCCTTTTATTTGGAGAATATTTGAGCACCCACATAAATAAATAAATATCAAATATACCAATGATCACATAATGGAGAAGGTGATGAATATGCATTGTATGATTTGTAAGTGTTTCATTAGTTATATTTGTTTATCATCTTGTAGTGGATTATTACAATTATTAATACTTCTTCAATTTTTAAATAATTTCTTCTTAATTCTTTTCAAAATTTTCAATTCTAATTTTTCCAAAAAAAATTAAAAAATAAATATGGAAAAATATTTAAAACATTCATATTTTCCAAAATACAAAATCAAAATACTTTCAAATACCTCTAAACATTTTATTATGTTACTATTTTACTTATTTACATATGTTATTTATTATATGTTAGGTAGATAAATTATTTCAATTTTCAATACACATCAATTTTCACAAAGTATGTGAGTGTGATATAGGACATAATTTTACATGGTTATTTGATGTTATGTTTCCCTTTTAACCCAAAAACCTTTCTAAGTTGGGGGCATCTCTTCTTTCTCCATGAACACTTTAATAGGTTGTATCTATCCACAACCTTTCTATCATGTTGAGTTACATATCATACTATTTTTTTCAAATCATACATACTTTATATTGTGTTACTTGAAAAAATTATTTATTAATAATGACATTGATACAAATGGTTGATGTATACTAGTCTCATTTTATCTATGATTATTTCTTACTTTACTACATGATAATTTAGGACTCAATTCTTGATCATTTTGTGTGGACCTTGGTATTATGTTTAGAATATATATTTGTTCTTTCTTGAATGGTACTCTCACACCATTTATGTATGATCCTTTTCCTTATATATTTATACAACATTCACATGTCCTGTATTTGTGGCCTTTGGGCCTTCTGTGTGAAATTATATGCAAATTAAGTGACATTACATGGAATTGATTGCATGTTCATTTATTATTACTATGGTTCCATGATTCATATCATACATTAATTATATGATTTTTTCTTAATTTGGTGACATGATACATATCATGCACATGTTACTTATGTGCTTCAATGCTATAGTTATTTAACACATGTCTTCGTATATAATTTAATGTTATATGTAATATTATGATGAAATATAATTCAAATGAATATATCCTTCACATATGATTTATTTTGATATAATTGACTTATAGGCTATGAACCTCATCTCAAAAGAGAAGCATCATAATAGGCTTGTCTTAGGAATACAAGCCTGAGCAAAAAATATCATATTTATGATAATATATCATTTTTATATTTCAATATAATTAAGAATTTTTAGATTATTGGAGTATGTGACATGCATGTGGACTCATTTATATATTTACTTGAATACATATTCATATATACTTAATGCATATGCATGGGCATATACAAAGCAATTACAAGTTAAAATTTTAAGAAGTTACAAGTTCAAATAGAAATTCAATATCAATATAGTATAGTATAGGGGGCATCATATTCATTCATGTTCAAGTTACTATCAAAATTCAAAAAATTTAAAACTATAAAGCTTCAAATAGAATCTGAATCTATATGCATTAGTGTGATTCATTTTCATGTTGAAAGTGGGCCACATCATATTCTGGTGACACACAACATCTATGATTAATCTTTAATGAGCCACATTAGGTGGTTCTAACCCTTATTCAGTTATGGAGTAGTGATCAAAATTATGTGGTTCCACCCTTCAATTATTTTACATATTACTCTACACATTCAAATGAGATTTGGAGCATACAATCTTTTCAACTAAAGGGATTTCACTAGTTTAAAAATTGAGACTTTATAACTCTTAATTCACCATAAGCTCAACATTTCTCCAAACACCTCAATAAGGGTAGATACATGTATCCACTTTCAAGTTATAGATAAATTATATTACACTCTTTCATGCGTATACTTTCCTTTATCTCTATATTCAAAATTCATATTACAATTTTTATATTTTCAAATTTTAAATATTGACAATAACTACTTGTAGTGGCATGTGCAGGTATTGAATTAAGGAAAATTCCATTATAAAAATTTACATTAAAATAGAAAGTATGTATACATAGTTAGATTCACATCTCCTTTACTTTAGTAATTTCACATTAGTGTATCACTATAATAAAGTGAGTACCAATGTAGACATTAAATTTAATCATTAAGTGCTTGACAATGCTTAAAATTGACACCATTTCCATTACTTCGTATATTCACTAGTTTTTTTATCGATGCTAGAGAATTAATGGGTCTTTGGCCCTTATAACATATGAATTCAAAAAAAAACCTGGCTTGATGATCTTACCCTTAAGGCATATAGCCAATCAAATAACAAAAACACTAACAAACTAAAATTATTATCAATACTTTAGTAATAATCACAAAAAATAAAACTAAAAACCCATAATAACTTTCTACTACCTTTAAAGTTCAAAAATGAAAACTCACAAATCCAAGCAGAAAGTGTATACACTTAAAAGTGCTCACCTCCATTAATGTCACTAATATTCTTATTAGTCCACACTAATTTTGCTCATCCCATTTATTCTGATTCATCTTGTTATAATATCCCCCTTTATCTCACTAATTTATCCTAATCCTAGAAATTTATATAATATCCACCTCCTTTATTCTTCTTCATATATTAACCTTAGTCATCCCACTCCATTAATTTTTCTTAATCCCTATTATCCTAATCTAATCCTAGTTATCTATTATTTAGGAATTTTAAATTCCCATGTCCCTACCTAACCACCTACTAGCCTACTCACTAGGTATTCTTACATCCATATGAGCTCTAAACCTCATTAATTCCCATCTAATCCCCTTTATTATCTCCTAAAGTAATTGAGAAGCCTCTCTATAACTAGAGAAGCTCCTCTAAGACTCTAGAAGTCTCTAAACTAGAGACTTCTAAATAATTTTAAATTCCTTAAAATCTCCCCCTCCATGCCTATTTAAACAATCTCTCCCTCGACCCTCAAACTAACTATATTTTTCATAACATCTTCATGCCAAATTTATGTCCAAACATTCTTGAATCATACATCATCAAAAAATCCTTCATCGAGACATTACTATATCAAATCTAAGTCTAATATGCACTCACAAATCCTAAAATGGAGTGCTAAGGAGGTAAAATGAAGGTGAGAATGCTCTTATTATTCTGATTTTGTCTCCTTTATACATTCCTATTGGTGTCATTAGGTTTTAGATTGTTATTGCTAAGTTTAGTGATATTGCTCAAAATCTAAAATTTGGAGCACATTTTGGTGACCACGGTGGGACTGAGGGCTCTCTCAATTTAATTGTTTTGTTTTCTAATGGTGTTTTGTGGAAGCTTACAAGGTTGAAAAAAGAAAGATAGGAGACCAAATCCTAGAAATTTTTATGTAGAATCTATTTTTGTAGGTTGAATTTGCATCATTGAATTGGACCTAGAATTAGACATTTCATGATATTGTTTTTACATAAAATAATTGCAATAGTGTTTTAATTTTTTAATAGCTTACTAATTTAGATAGAATGGTAGTATTTTATACATACTTTGATCTTGAATTATTGTCTCTATAGAATTTAAGTTAGCCACTTAGTTATTGTACTTATTACAGTACTGGTGAAGTTTCTCATATATATTTGTGTGTTAACAATTAATATTATGGTCAATAGTGAGCTATAGTTATATGAGATATCATTCAAAATCTAAGTGTGAAAGTTTGTATGAAGCATAAAAATCAAAAAAAAAAAATTGTAGTTACATCTTGTTCATTTGATATATTATAGTTGTGTGAAGTCATAACTTGTATTATAGTTTGGTAGATATCAATTTGGGAATATTGTTAACATTAATTTTGTTTCTTTTCCTTACTAACTAGATTTGTTTTGATGTCATTTTTCTCCTTTGAAATCCTACTGCACATGGTCCTCTCATGTATCTGGATCTAGCTCTTGGTTCTACTCCACCCATGCCCTCTTTAATAGATCTGATCCTAGCTCTTTCAGCATCCATGTACCTATCCAATGTATTTAAAATCTTGTCATACACTTAGATAGTACTAGAAGTTGTATCCTGATCTCATTCAACTTTCCAAACTACTCCATAGCATAGTCCCTCCATCCATGTTGGCTCGACCTCAATCTGGTTTGTGAAGATTTTATGTGCATATTTTGGGATCACATTATCTTCCTCCACTTTTTGCCATCAGACTCTAACTTAACATTCAAAACATCTCTATCATATTATATTTTTTGTCCACAAATGACTCTCTCACCATCCACCATTTTCCCCAATCACCCTGGATCAACTGCCTCAACTCTGGCTTGATCTAAATTAAAGATTGAAACCCTTGGTTTATACCTCATCATCCTTCTTCTCCATGATTGTATCTTTTTTCCCAAGGCATATCTGCATCTCCATTCATCCATTGATTTCCTCTTGTTGTCCATTTTCCAATCATTTTCCACTACTCTATCATACTAATTATGTTGTTTTACCTTGAAACCACATTACCAAGAATGCCTCTATTTCTTCAATTCAAATTATTGTATCTAGTTTAGGTTTATTTTTGTATTAGGATTTAATTTGGTTTGGCTTGTTAGGATTATAGTTTAAGTAAATTGGTTTTATTTTTAAATAAATGTGGTCAAATTATTAAGTTTAATCATGTAATTTATTTAGTCTTCCATTTTAAGTCAAATATTTTGTTTTATTATTGTCAATTAAGTCAATTAGTCTAGTATCATTTTGTTTAGTTTTGTTAATATTTAATTAAAATATCACTTTATTACATTAAAATATCATTTTGTTTAGTTTTTTAAGTATCAAATTAAAACTCAATCTTATTTTATAATATTTTAAAAGTTTTTTTTTTAGTCTCACCTCCTAATCAAAAAATTTATAAATTTGGTCCTTCATGATAATCATAAGTCTAGTAAATATGTCAATTAAATATTTACTATTATTTTTTAAAATAATAATAAAGGCAATATCATAAAATTATAAGTTTCAAAGAAGGATTACATATCATTTTTTTGATTAATTGTCATCTTGTCAAGTTTCTAACTTGTAGGTAATACACATGACCGTCCAAGACAAAAATTACCAAAAGTACTAATCATCAGTTCTGAGGGTTGATGGGCCTCATAATATTATTTTTAATCATCTGAATAATCTTATTTATGCACAAAATTTATGTATAATACTAGGTAATATGATCATCAAAGGAAAATTAGCAAAACTACTAACATCTTATCTTACAGGTTGTCTCTCCTTACCATTTTGAAAAACTACTAACCGTGTCCTTGCAAGCCACCTATCAAAGACTCCATTTGGCACTTTTAAAACCATTTTGAATAATTTTAATTATATTTGTCTTTAATCATCTTGTTGTGTGTATATATCCTTATTGTTAAAAATCATTCCTTATATATACCTCCTTGTGTTTGTGTGTGTTAACTTGTAAATAATCATTATATTATGCCCCTCACATAGGTAATTAGTCAGTTAATTAATCATATCATGTTTTTATTGTTTGTTAGACCCCCCATGATATCATGTGTAATGGAATTGATCCCCACACATGGGCTTAGTATATAAGGGTTAGTGACATGGATTTCATTACCACAAACTAACCAAACTTCATGTTCTAATGAAGTATAAAAATTAGGGATAACTATCATTAGGCTAAGTGACTGAACCCATATAGGTCATCCATTAAGGGGAAGATTTAAATATATAAACCAAGCATTATACAACACCTTATATAGACTTAGGTCCTAATGTATCTTAATGTATATAGGGGATATACCTAGAGGCCTTGTGTATACCTAGCCTAGGAGATTTTAGCCATAATAGGTGTACCATTACAAGAGTCAGTATCAGATCCAAAGTAGCCATCAAGAAAAACTAGGTTTAAGAGGGTTCAATTGATACTATAATGGGTCACTAGCCTATAGCCTCACCCATGAAGCTGTTAGATGGTGCAAGCATTGGGTTACACACCCATCAGTTTACTAATCACAGGATTATGACTTGATTGCTTGGGTGTATGTTATATTAGACCCATGTCATTTGTGATTTGAGTTATCCTTTACCTAAACCTATATTCACCTATCTAGGTCTTTTCATAACCCATTTATCATCTTTTTATATATATCATCTATATCCTTGTCTTATCATTCCATATTGTACACCCTTATCATCTTATCATTATATGTATTATATTTGTATATCCTTTTCATTAACCTATCCCATATCCCATTATCTCCTTGTCTTCATCCCATCCTAATCTAGTTATATCCACCCATCCTTAGTCATACCCTTATCACTTATATAACCCAATCACATCTTACATCCTTACCCAAGTCCACATCATCAACTACTTTCTTTCACATAGTCACATTATCCCTTCTTAGTCTAACCATATTCACCTATAATTAATCATTACCCTGCATCCTAATCATCGTATTGTATAACCTTGTCTTACCCCTTTGTATATATCTTTATCTCTTTTGTACATCTTACTAGTCATATCTTATCCTAGTTCCATTCATCATTATTCCCCTTGACCTATCGTAATCACATCTTTTCTCATCATCCACATCCTATCCTAAATCCAATCTATCCATTATCATTTATCTTGACCTTATTCTCATCACCCATCTATCCTAACCTTGTGCTAATATCACCCTAGTTGGTTTTTTAGGTCACCTATAGGTCTAAATCATTCACATCATTGTCTCTAATCACTTCATCATCACCTATAATCATAATTTTCCTTGTCTCATCATCCCATCCCTTCATCACACAATCATATCCCATTCCATCTTGAAAAAAATAGTCTTAAGTATTAAACTAGTCTTCTTATCACCCATCTTTATTATCTTATCATCCTAGTCCACCATCACTCATCACTTAGTCAGATCTCATACCTAGTCAATATTTTTCTAATATCGTATCACTTTGATAGTATACACTTATAAAACCCATAAAACATCATCAATCATATCTAATAATATTTCTTTATTCATAACTAACACCCATCATATCATCCTCTTGATAGTTTGAATTTAGGCACCCATCAAATTGTTTTACTATCTTGAAAACTAGACATTGTTGATAGGTCATTAGAACCTATTACACTATTGGTCTAAAATTTGACTCTAGTTCTATATCATTTTTTATAAACTATCATCTTCATCATCATCTATCACACTAACTGGATCATTGGAACCTACTTGGTTCAATAAGCCTTATTTAATCATTAGTTTACCCTCATCAACCTACCATCATCATCCATCCTTTATCACCCATCCCCATGGACTTGGACCCAATAATCATAAACCAATACATATTTTCCAATAAGGATAAAGTCTTCTTTTGATCTCTAGAAATGGGTGCTTGCCTCCCTTGTAATCTTGATCCCATTCATCCCAAACCAACATCCTACATCCTTCCTCATCCACAACCCACTAGGCCATCAAAATCCATGCCCACATTCCTTTATGTGGTCATCAAAATCAATCAATACATCATAAAAAAAATATGAATTCCTTTTATGACTATGGAAAATGGGTGCTTACTTTCCCAAATATTTTGACCCCATAAGCCTAAAGTCACTTCCCAAACCAGTCTACCATCAACCCTTATCCCATTACCATCCATCATCCACTATCCCTATTCAAAAACCCTTATCACCAATTCATACCCATCCATAGTTAAATCCTCCATCTACTAATCATAATCCATCACTACTCCCTCATCCTTTATCACCCACCAACATGAAGTTGGACCTTAATCTCATGGACCAATACATAGCTACCAATAAGGATGAAATACTCTTATAGTTCATTATGATGCATGTACCACTTCCTAAAGTTGTTTACCCCCTTCAAATTATTTCACCTTCATCACAAACCCCTTTGTGTAAATCTCCTTCTAATCCCCTATCCACTAGGCATAGTTGATCATCTACCCCTTCCCCTACTAGCAAAGGGAATCCAATCTTGGCCACCTTATCTACCACCAAACCATCCATGAAATCATGTCAATGATCATTTGATATAAATTCCAATGCTTCCACATTAGAGACATGAAATAAAGTGGCTCCTTATACTCCCATTCATGTGTCATTGGAAGCCCTTTTCAACTAACTTATTACTTCTAACATGATGGTTTATCCACCTATATAACATATTGATCCCACCAAGCCTAAACCCTCTTAGTATAAATCAAACTGATACTATATCTATCATTAAACTTGGGGGCATTCCCTTAAATGATGTCAAAATCTCTAATATTATGTCCAAAACGTCATCAATTATGGTGACATAGTAATTGAGGAGGAACCAAATGAATTTCTCTCCCTAGGTGAACAAGAAGAGGAATGCCAAGATTCTATTCCCAATCATGATCAAGCCCTTCCCCTTCTAAGCCAAGGTCAAAACATATTGTCCCTATTCCATGATCCTTCCATCCTTTACCAATCTTCCATCAATCACAAGTCCATTTTCTATATGCCTAATCCACCTTTATCTCATGAATACTTCTATGGCCCTCTCTTTGCTCAGTCCATCATTCATCCGTCATCTCCATCTCACTCATCACATACCCCATATTATGAGGAAAATAGTAGATAATTACTCCCCTACTAGTAGCATAGCATCATGTACACCAAAGTTAACATTGAAGCCACTATAAGGATCATGTGTAGTACCAACATCTACATCAAATTACTCATCAAAACCATCCTCCCTCATTTATATTACAATAAATGATGATAATTCATGCTCTTTTGAAGGATCCCACAATTAGAGTGGGTCTAATCCTACCTTGGATACATGTCTTAATGATCCTTTTAAGATCTTTGAGGACACTTTCTCTGACATTGAGGCTAGGGATCTTAGTGACCTTTATGAGGACTATGTTTCCCATTACCCCCTTCCCCCATCACACAACATTAATCATCCACCTCACCTCTATAATCCCTATATCCCACTCCAT
Organism: Torreya grandis; assembly: GCA_037957365.1. Classification (NCBI taxonomy): domain Eukaryota; kingdom Viridiplantae; phylum Streptophyta; class Pinopsida; order Cupressales; family Taxaceae; genus Torreya; species Torreya grandis. The sequence goes on from JARHVA010002236.1 coordinate 604,395, forward strand.
GAATGGAATAAAAATGAACTTGTATAATTGGATTCCCCTCTACATTGAACATCATGTAGCATGCATCCAATTATCCAAGACCATATTTTAAAAGTTATAAGTCATGATCACATCTTCATTGATCCTATTAATCATAATTAGGAAAAATAAAATCATCAGCCTAATCAAAAAAATTCTTCCCCTAGTGAAGCCTAAAATCCATCACTAGGGGCATATCAAAGTGAAAATAATCATATATTAAGTCAAAAATACATCTCCTCTAGTGAAGCCCAAAATCAGGCACCATGGGGTAATCAAAGTCAAATTCAATCAATAATTAAAAAGAAAGTCAAAAATAATAATTTTAGGGTCGATCATCCTCTTAATGCTTGGGTAAAAGAATCAAAAAATTAAAAGGTATTATATCTTTTAATCTCATGGCATCAATCTAAAGAATCCCCTCCACCATATCTAATGGTGTATACAACTATTGAAAACCATTTCCATTCCCCTCCCATCATATCATTCATGATCACATCTCTCCTTCCCATCCTATATCCCATCATCACAATCATGACATCCTCCCATCCATACCATGTCTCCATTCCCTAGGCAGCATTTTCCCTCATAAGGGTTACAAAGAAACATGGTCAAAATGTTTGGAGGATGCTTAATCAAGAATCAATAAAGGCCACCAAAACATGATCCTAGAATCACACATTTTCAAAGTAGGTGTTGATCAAAGAGCATGCCAGTACTGACAATAATTCATCTTATCCTTCTTTAATAAATCAAGATGCCCAAATAAAGTCAAAACAAATCATTCATACAATGGTGAAAACCAGTCTTTTGGTACCTTGGATAAGTACCATGATGAAAACTAATTTCTAAAATCATGGTAAAATAATCCATTATCTACATTGTACCTCAACACTTGGGGCTAAAATCCATCCATTTCATATCCCTTGTCAAACCATCCTTTGTCCATTCCATCTATCCATTGTTCTAACCCATCATTCATCATCATATCATGTCCCTCTTGTCTTAAACTTCTTAAGGAATAATATGTGTCTTGAAAACTATCCTCAAACCATCTTAGCATATCCTCCAATGAACACTTGGATAATTAAACATTTGGTTCCTTCTCGATGTGGTAATTGGTGCTTCCTAGTACCTTCTTCCTTGAACCTCATCCCCTTGTCCACATCAACCTCATCCTTTCATCATCCCATCTGTCATTCCATCTACCCCCATATTTGTTTTTAGGTTTGGTATTTCCTTTACTAGTAACCCCATTTATACAGTGTACATACATATTCCAAAAATCCCTAAAAATTGAAATACCCAAAAACCCTTAAAATCATAAAATTTGCAAATGCCAAAAATAATCCATCATGTCTTATCTTTGGTCTAATATCCTAGTCACATCCATCTCCATGTCTTTTATATTTTCTTATCCCCCATCTTTGGATGTATCATTTGGTCTTAAACACCAATCTTAGTGGCCACCCATCTTGTCATATCTTCATCATCCTTTTGGATAAGTATTATTAACATGCATCACTTTGTCAAGAATCTAGTCTAACACCCATCATTTCCTTATCAATACCTCTTCACACCTAGCACCCATCACATTAGCTCTTTGCTATTGTGGAAGGTTCTTGATCCCATCACTACCTTTATTATTGCCTATTCATACCTAGCACCCATCCAATCACTTTTTGCTAGTATGGAAGGTATTTGATCCCATCATCTCTCAGTCTCCTTGCTAGATTAGAATTTTGAAAGGCCTTGTCTATTAGTAATCCTTGGTCATTCTTTTTCCAAATCACCTTCTTTGGCCACTTTTTGATTCAATTTCAAGACCAAATAAACATTCAAATACCTTATCACATCATTATCCTTCCATCCTAAACTAGGGGAAACACCTCATCCTAATCTTAATCATGATTATCTTATCTAAATACAAAGTCTACAATCCCATCATAATTCAACCCATCGCCCAATCATTCATCCCATCATTAGACAAGATATTGGGACATTGCATATAGATGCTCATGTGTGTTACTTATTTGTTTTGTTTGTCATTTTTTCATGTCTTTTATTGTGTATATATCTAGTTTGTCTTATTTTTTTTTACATCATGTGTTTTTTTCTATTGGGAAATGAATAGGGATACTATTATGACACTAAAAGTTCCATTGAGGATGCAAAGTTCACTATTTGTCCACACACTTTACCATAACGTCCTCGTGGCCATCCTTATATCATGGGGCATATTTTCAAGTGCTATATTTATCAAATTGATTAGACTATGATGAGATTTATGATAGTTATGATGGCTTGATCACCTATACTGTCATCATCATATCATCCTTATTCCAATCACTAATATAATCCTCTCAACTCATCCAACTAACATCCCATCTTTTATCCTTATCATCTTCATCTCATCATCTGAATCATATCCTTCAATAACTAATAATTCTAATCATCCTTATCATCATCAACTTCTAATTAATAATCATCTTCATCATCATTAGTTTCTAACTATTAATCATCATCGTCATCATCTCCTAGTTAGAACTACATTGGCCTGAGGTCTTTTTCAGACTATGTAGGCAACACTTGGCTAATTTTTAGTGCCCAAGGATAGCTCAACCAATATCTCTCTCATCATCCTATAGTATTACATTAGTCTAATCCTTGAGATATAATCATTAAATTTATTGATCAATCACCATCATCATCTCCTTAATATTTTCCATAAATCACCCCTTCCTGTTGATTGGGCCTGAAAACATCACAACATCCATATTTTTTATCCATCAATAAATGATTGATCAATTTTTCAACTATCTCTCCTTACATATGTCCTTGATATGGGCATCATGATTGTTAATCATATTATGACTCATTGAGTTGATGTAATTTAGTCCTTGGTCACTTAATCATATTGTTTATTCGCTCTCATCATCTATATTAATTTAATGAATTTATCCTTGAGATACACCCATCATTACTATTATCAAATCCTTGTCTTATCCTAGCCTATATATTTCCCTTACATGTGTCTTTTCTATGGATATGTTTAAAGCTTGCAAACTTTTAATCTTATCATCATCATGTTACAGTTGATTTCCCCTTGGGATGTGTCAAAAACTGTGACAACATTCATCTCTACTCCTTATGCATGTGTCTTTGTTAGGGGCATCATTAGTTTATATCTCACTACTCAGGTCAATTTGCTTCTTCACCTATCTCAACATCTATCATCCCATCCCCTTATCTATCCATCTCATCCCACCCATCATTTCTTCTTTTAAGTGGCCATCCATCTCATTCTTCCCTACATGTCCCCTTGAGGGGGCATCATATCCATTAACATCATCCACTAACATCTATGACATGGTTTTTATTTAAAATATCATTACTCCTTCTACTTCACTCCACTCACAATGCCTTTTCAAAGAGGGGGAAAATGTATACACCTAAAATCACTCACATTAATGTCACTAATATTCCTATTAGTCGACACTAATTCTACTCATCCCATTTATTTTTATTCATCCTATTTTAATATCCCCCTTTATCCCACTAATTTATCTTAATCTTAGACATTTATTTAATATCCCCATCCTTTAGTATTCTTCATATATTAACCTTAGTCATCCTACTCCATTATTTTTTCTTAATCCTTATTATCCTAATCTAATCCTAGTTATCTATTACTTGGTAATTTTAAATTCCCATGTCCCTACATAACCATCTACTAACCTACTCCCTAGGCATTCCTACATCCTTATGATCCCTAAACCTCATTAATTCCAATCTAATCCCCTCCATTATCTCCCAAACTAATTGAGAAGCCTCTAGAAATATATAATATCCTATAATTATCTAAACTAGAGACTTATACATAATTTTAAATTCCCTAAAATATCCCCCTTCATGCCTATTTAAATAAGCTCTCCCTCCACCCTCAAACTAACTATATTTATCATAGCATCTTCATGCCAAATCTATGTCCAAACATTCTTGAATCATCCATCATCAAGAAATCCTTCATCATGTCATCACTATGTCAAATCTAAGTATAATATGCAATCACAAATCCTAGAATGGAGTGGTAATGAGGTAAAATGAAGGTTAGAGTGATCTTATTATTTTAATTTTGTCTCCTTTATCCATTCCTATTGGTGTCATTAGGTTTCATATTATTATTTCTATGTTTAGTGATATTGCTCAAAATCTAAAATTTGGTGCATAAAAATTAAGAAACATGATTACCATTATTCCTCCTTATCATCTTACATACTCCAAAATTACACTAAGAACTAAAATTAAACTTAACCTTCTACTTCCTAAATCTTACTTCATGTGACCCTACTCCTCCCTATGATTACACATTGGCTCATGTGTAGAATACCAACCTTGGTCATCCTATTTTGAGACATGTGTCACTCATTTAGACCTCTCCTACATCATATTATTACCCTCCATACATCCTTAGTCTATCTTGTCCCTTTCACATGTAAGATGAGCCCTTTAGAGATCCCCCAAGGCCTTTAGAGAGTTTGTTGACTAGCCTAAGCCCTTATTTAACCTAGGATGCAGCTTATGTGAAGGAAACATATGACTTAGGCCACATGTTTCCTTAAAAAAATCCATATCCTAGGTATAATGTGTGTAAAAGTGCTAGTTTGGACCCCAAATGATAAAAAAGAGTTAGTTTTAGGTCTTTTGGCAGATGGGGATTGGGATATATGCCTCATTATCATTAATTTGAGCCTCTCTCTTGATATATATTTTTTAATCCTCTCAAATTATCATTCCATTTGATGCTTCGTTTCCTCCTTGAATCTCTCTTGATTCTTGATTGGCACAATAGCTTCCATTGTGATAGGGGATGCCCTACATTATTGTAACTATTCTTGGTGATTCTAATTGCTATTGAAATTGTTCCTAAAGTTTTTGGGTTGATCCTTACTCCTTCAAGAATCCATTTCACCTATTTTGTGCTCCTTTAATTATATATTCCATATATTGGTGGATTTTCCTTCACCTCATCCACAACTTTTGGCTCTTGGTCTAGACTCAGCTTACACATAGCCTGATATTCTTCCTCTCCTGCCTCTTTTTATTATAAAATTGGTTGGTAGAAAGTATGCACATATCTTTAATATTGATATGAGGGAAATTTTATCTATAAATTAAAATTCTTTGATTATTTTTTGTAGTAGACGTGCTAGGGTCTGATTTGTTTTAGTGAATTAGTTGTTTTGTGTATTACTTAGAGTAGTTTCTAAAGTTTCTTGCATTTGTATATGATTAAAGAATACTTTAATTACTTGAAAAATTAATATATTGAATGTAATTTATATATTTAGAAGTATTTACCATTTTATATTAGAAATATACATGCTCAAAACAAACTAGATAACTTACTTAAATAATCTCTCTCTCTTGCTAAACTAAAACATTGCATTGTTACAAAACAATGGTGTTGAATTCGAAAGATAGATCAAATATATATTAGGCATTATCTTAAAACTTTTAAATAAAACATATTTATTTATTAAAACATATTTCATTTGTCCTAAAATTATTTTAGCATCGAGATTTACATTTCATTTGTGAGCTCTCTTTATTCAGTGTTATTGTTTTTGCAATTTGTATGCATTCAATAGTCTAGTCTTAACTACTTGTGTTACTGTGGTTAGATCCACTAGAAATACTTGAATCCTTTAGGAACCTTATTTTACTATCCCTAACCTAGTTTACAAGTCTATCTATAGTGTGGTACAAGCCATAAAACCAAATAGCCACTATAGACCTCTTGTAGCCCATATAAGCCTTGAGCCTTATAGCCTCATAGTAGTTTGCTTTAGCACCCTACCAAACATTGGTGGTTCTATTTATATTCTTGGAGCTACATTTTGGCATGCCTAGTGGGACATTTCATATAGTTTCACATTATTTATATCCCATTTATAACTCTCTTAGCCAACTCCCTTTTATTAGTTATTAGGCTTTGCTTTTAATTGTGTTTAAGCTCTCGCCTTGGTTATTTTCTCCTACTTTGGTTTTGTGTCATTCTCCCTATTGGTTCTTTATTGGTTTACCTTTTATCTTATCTTATATATTTCTCTTGATTCATTACATCCATGGATGATCTCCCACCCTTAGGATGCCAATCCCAGTGGATTCAGGGTCTCATCCCTGAGCTCACTCATGAGCAAGCCACATTTGCAATGGAATGTCATTGATACCATAGGATCTAGGAGCTTCTCTCAACCCAACATGCTATTCCACACCCTCTCATATTCTAAATTAAATAAGATTGGTAGGACTAGGACTATAACCAGTGGACTCAATCTCTTTTTTACTAGTTTGAGCTTTATTCATCTAAGGATGTTTCATCTCAGCCCCATATCATATCCCATTCACCCATTTAAGGTGATGAGGATCCCCTTGACCATCTAGGAATTGATAAGATATAGGATATCATTAATGATTTCCATGGAAATATTTAGGTTAATGAAGTGCATCCTTCTCCCCCTAGGAGTAGGTGATGTGCATCCTCTAGAGATAAAGATCACACATAATTTGGTTTAAGTGCCTCGACCAATTCTCATATGAGTCCCCCACCTCTTTCTTAATAGGAGACTCTACAATAAGAACCCCCTCATGTCCATTTTATGGGTCATAAGTATTATTAATAATTGAGGTATATTCATCATGAAGATTTATCCCATCATCCTGGCCTTTCTTTTAGAGTTTTTGATGAGCGTGTTGATTTTAATCATCATCTACAAACTAAAGATTAATGGGATGCCTATCAGGATCATTAGTTCCCACTGGTTGACCCTCATCTAATGGCATGTGATCAATATCATGGGGATTTTGGTCATCATGACTACCTCCATGAGTATTCCATATCTTCCCATCATCCCCATGAGGAATATCACTTGTATAGTGGTATTCCCCACCCCATGGTAGAGATGATTTCCAAAATGAGTGTCCTCTCTATTAGGAGCCACTTCAGCATCATCCTATCCATGGCCATGGTTATGGTGATGCTTATGGTCATATGAAACATTATTACCATCATGATCCCCCTATCAGATCTCATTTCTAGCCTACTATCAACCATGATTATGAGGATCTCCATTGAAATCCTCTATCCCCTTAGGTGCATGTTATTACCCTTCCTAGTCCTATCCCTAAATTTCCTAAGTTCAATGGGACTTAAGACTCTAGTCCCATGGAGCATATTATGACATTCATGATGGTGTGTATGGATTAAGAATAGGATGAAAGCATGATGTTGAAGCTCTTCACTTGTTCTCTATGAGCTGAAGCTCTTATTTGGTTTTAAAATCTACCTCTATATTCTCTCTCTAGTTTCTAGCTCCTTATAAATGGCTTCCTCTAATACTTTGATATCTCCAATCATTTCAACCTTGGCATACAATCACTCACCTCCATGGCTTAAGATAAATTTGAGTTTAACTTTGATTTTGTGTATAGGTGGTGTTCATTTATTCATATGTGTAGGACTAGGTTCTTGGATGACCATCTTTATGATATGTTCATGTGAGCATTGAGGTAGGAGGTTCACCTTGAGGTCTTAAATAGTGATCCCACCTCATATGTTGAATATATTAATGAGTTTATAAAGATTTAATTATTTGAGTTGTGTATAGGTATACAACCGATACCAACCCAAAAGTTATCCACTTCATGCAATCATAATTGTAATGTGATCAATGATCATCTTAATAATTTTCCCCTTGAGAAGAAGGATAAGAAGGATAGTTGTGAGGTGAATTCTTTGAGTAATAAAATAGCTAAAAATATGGATTTTGAATCAAACACAACAAAATAATAGATGGTTTTTCCTTATGACCCCACTAAATTTTGTAACTTCCATTAGATGAGGGGGCATAATGATAATAATTATGTCACCTAGAATTCTAGTGTGCAAGCCTCACCTCTATCTTAGAGTTCTCCTCTTGTGGAACCAAACCATAAATTAAATGTGTTCAAAGAGCCTCTACTTGACCATGATAAGGAGAAGAATAAGAATAAAAAGAAGAAATCAAAGGCTAAAGCCCCTTGTTCTCCTTCTTACTCTTCCACCTATTTTGACTCCTCTTCTTAGGCTGACCCACAAAGGAAATCCAAGTGTGAGAGTAGAAAGGTCATTACTACTATTGACATAGCCTCTACTAGGTATGATTGCTTTGTCAACACACACTCTGGTCAGTCCATCGACCTTATTAGAGAGACTAGTGGTGTTGGACCTCTTGTTTAGCCCATGGGGGTGGGGAACCCTAAAGCTATATTTAAATTTTGATGTAACATCCCTCCCTAGGCTAGTTAGTGTCTTTACTCTATAATAGAGGAGTTACAGGGCCTCATATCTAGGATATCCATTTAGGGCCTTCTTTTCCTTTGCCCTAAGCAAAGGGGTCTCATCTTAAATGAGCTTAGTCTCTCTTGTAAGGGTATTCTATTAGATGATGTTAAATTTTTGTTCAAATTTGATGCATTCAAGCACCCTCCCCCTCCCATTTTCTCTTTTAACCCTACCTCTTTTCCAAATGCTTTGATTATAGCCAAGAGGGATAGGTTCCCTCTCTATATCGATACCTATATCGATGAATGTTATGTTAAGAGGTGCATCATAGATGAAAGAACCACATTGAATATTATACTTTTGTATGTATTCAATGAGCTTGGGATCAATCGAAAGAAGCTCTATGATTCTTGCCATAACTATGTTAGTTTTAACAATGACATAGTTATGCTAGTGGGAAATGTGAATCTCTAGGTCAAGTTTGGCCCCAAGATAGTTAGAATCAAGTTTTGTGTGTTATACTAGGATCTTTCATACAATATGATTTTTGGCCATCCTTAGACCATTGCCATGCAGGCCATTATGTTGGCCACATTTTACATGGTATAATTTATGCATGAAGGTGAGGTTCACACCATGGAGGTTGACCCAAATCCTTGGGCATTGCTATATGAAAATACATAGCCCTCAAGAGAGGCTTTGACTATCTCCTCTAAGGGCCTATATATTCTCATACACCCCCTATTTTTTAGTCTCATTTCTTCAAGGATGAATGTTTTGATCTAGCTTAAAACTGATCAACATTCACTCCTTTAGAGTTTAACATTCATCATCCAACACCTTCTTCTACTCCATGATGCCAAGCCAACTCATCTATTTTTGGAGACCTCTTTTAAGATGTCTCCAAAAACATTAAGCTTCCCATTGCATCATACTTTTTCCATTGGATTATTGGCTCTCTCAACACAACTCTCACTGAGGCCGCTAAAGTCACTGAGTCTAATCTTGAGTGATATTCCATCCATGGTATAACACCCAACCTAATAAATGAGAGGAGAGCCTAAAAAAACTTATTCTTATGAATCCTATGTGTCTCCATCTTATTACCTTTTTGGGTTTAGAGGTCTCATTCACCAATAATGACCCCACCTTCGACACTTTTGTGTTTCAATTCATGACTGGTGAACTTAAGGAGAAGTGTTTTAGGTTTTCCATATCCTTATTCCCACCTTATATTTATTTTTTAGCCTCTTTTTAGGCTAAGTAGTGGCCTACCTTGATGGAAATCCTCTATTTAGGGATAAGTGGTGGCCTGCCCTCGAGGGCATGCCCAGGTCTGGGCCTATAGTGCTTTGGTGAGCCTCATAGCTTACCAAAACACCTTCCCTAAGCCCCCATTCGGTAGATTTCCCCTCTCATGGAATCCATAGTTAGAATTTTATGGGTCTCCTTAGTAGTTTATCTTGTGCACTCATCCTTAGATGCACCTTGGGATAGAAGTAGAGACTTTTGCTTCTTTTAGTTGATTGGGCTATTGCTTGATATTAGCTAGCCCTATACCAACTCCCTCTCTCATTTTCTATAGTGCCAGTAGGTGATATGGGTTAGTGGTTATGGTTTCTTAAAACTTGTTATATCCTTCCCTAACTATTATTCATTTATCATGGGCCTCTTATTACCCCTTCTTGCCTCTCATTATGGTTAACATTGAGACACTCTCTCATGGTTGACCCCTATATAGTGGTACTGACTCTACCAACTAAGATGTCTTTCTTACCTTTTTTATTCTAACTCTATCTCACATATACATGAAAGAGAAATGTGACTCTTGATTAGTCATGCATGCTATGAAACAAGAAAAACATGTTTTGACAAGCTCACAAACATTCTCTCCTTGTTCCCCCTTTTCCTTCTATTCTATGTAAGTTCTCAACCGTGTTTGGGCTCCTTGAGCCTATTTTTTGGCCTCTTCTAGTCCAAGCTATGTGTTTCTAGGCTAATCCATGGCTGAATAGAGTTTAGGTTAAGGTTTTTATCTAGGTAGGCCATGCCCTAGGCCAAAAGCTCATCTTTTGCCCTTTTCTAGACCTTTATTTCACATCATTTTAGTTCCCAAAACCCATAGAACCTTCATCTTAAAGGTTTTGACCCAAATTGGATGCAATGGTAGGGTTAATTTCTCCCATTTCTCTCTTTGATCCTCTTTGGGTGTGTTTTAGGACCATTTCAATCTCTTAGACCCCTAGGTCCCATGTCTTATCAAGCTTGTGTACTCCTTACTGAATGTACCTTGTGGGCCCTTGGTTGGGTTTTTTACCTATTTTGCATTCCAAACCATAAAAGCTCTATCTTAGAGGTTTTGGCACATTATAAATGTATTAACATCCTCTAGTTTTTAATTTAATTCTTTTTTGGGCTCACTCTAGCCTTGTTTTGGTTTTTAAGACCCCTTCCAAGTCCTCATTGACCTTCTTGAACCCATGTCCCACCTCATGGGCACCTAGGGATAGAAGTTACTTTATATGCTTCTTTTAGTTAGTCAATTCTCTACTTTTCCACGTTTAATTAGTTCTAAATTCCTCTCTCTCTTATTATTCATGGTTACAGGTAGGGTTGTTAGCTAGTTGTGATGGTTTGGGACTTGCTCTAGTCTTTCTTAATGATCTTCATCTTCTCTGAACTTCCCCCCACTTTCCCTTATTTCCTCTTCCCATGGTCGATGTTGGTTAACCACTATGGTTGTAGATTGGTGTCATTATTTTTTTCCCTTATGTAACTCACTTACACTAATTAACCCCTAACATGGTACACCTCATAGTGGTGATTCACATAGATGGAACAAGTTAGGGTAACCCAGGACCAAAAGTTATGACTTGGGTTATCGATGATCCATGGGGCCATGAGCTTGTTGTAGCATGTTCTTCCTTACCAGTGAGATGAATAATGCTAATAATTATCATGCAATCATTAGTGCCTTGATCAATGCCCATGAGTTAGGCACATGCTATGTGTAGTTATTATTTGACTCACTCTTAGCTATGTCTCAACTCACTGATGTATGGGTCATCCTTACCTTTGATTTTCTCCCTCTCTTTGAGGTAGTGCATGATTTGTTCTCTTTTTTGAGGATATTTAGTTCACCCATATCCCTTGTAGGGATAATACTAGGGTTGATGCCCTCATGAATGTCATTCTATATAGTATGATTTGATTTCATATCACTTGTGTCCCTTCTTTATAGGAGCTAGATCTAGAGTTATATTTTATATTACACAACATTTGTACTCTCACCTATGGATCATATCATTGGCTTATTCTACCAACATCCTTATCTAGTAAGTATAGGTAATGTTTCATTTTATCTTTTTAGTTCTTTTTTTCCTTTTCTTTGTTGTGGCTTCTAGGTAATGTATAACACTCCTTGTTCATTCAAACACTAACTCCTTTTAAATCAAGGGCATATGTAATCATACTTCCCATGACCCTACTCCTCCCTATGATTACACATCAACTCACATGTAGATTAAAAACCATATTCATCCCACTTTGATACATTCACCACTCATTTATACCTTTCCCACATCATATTCTTACCCCCCATACATCATTCATCCATCTTGGCCCTTTTACACATAAGACAGGCCCTCTAGAGACCCATCGAGGCATTTTACGAGTCTATTGACTACCTTAAGCCCCTTTTTGACCTTGTTCAAGGCTTGTGTGAAGTAAATACATATTCTAAGTTACATGTTTCCTTCATAAAATATGTGTCCTAGGTAGAATGCATGCAAAAGTGCCAGTTTGGACCTAAACGGTAAAAAAACTAGTTTTAAGTCTTTTGTTAGATGGGGGTTAGGATATATACCTCATTATAATTCATTTAAGCCTCTCTCTTGATCACTTTATTTATATAATCCTCCCACTTTATCAATCCATTTTAATCTTGACTACCTCCTTGAATCTCTCTTGATTCTTGCTTGGCACAATAGCTTCCATTATGATAGGGGATGCCCTACATTATTACAACTATTCTTGATGATTTTCATTACTATTGATAGTGTTCCTAAATATTTTGTGTTTCTCCTTTCTCCCTCAGGACTCCATTACACCTATTTTTTTATCCTTTCATTGGCTTTTCCATTAGATTGGTGGCTTCCCTTTGAACTCCTTTATAGCTTTTAGCTCTTCGTCTAGACTCAACTTACACATAGCCTGATCTTCTTCCTCTCTTGTCTCTTAGATTAGACAATAAATTGGTATAAAGTTTTCACATATATTTGAGCTTGACATGAGGCCAATTTACTTTTCAAAGTGAAACTCTTTATTTATTTGTTATAGTATACATGCTAGGGTTTGATTTGTTTTAGTGAATTAGTTATTTTGTGTATTGCTTAGAGTAGTTTCTAAAGTTTCTTGCATTTTTATATGGTTAAATAATACTTTAATTTCTTGAAATATTCCTTTATTAAATTTCATTTCTCTTTTTGAAAGCATTTCTCATTTCATATTAAAAATATACATGCTCAAAATGAACTAGACAACTTGCTTAAACAATCTCTCTCTCTCTCTCTCTCTCTCTCTCTCTCTCTCTCTCTCTCTCTCTCTCTCTCTCTCTCTCTCTCTCTCTCTCTCTCTCTCTCTCTCTCTCTCTCTCTCTCTCTCTCTCTCTCTCTCTCTTTAGTGTTGAATTAGGCATGCTCTTGAAGCCTTTCATGAAAATGTATTTATTACTTAAAACATCTTTCATTTGGCCTAAAAATACATTAGCATCTAGATTTACATTTCATTTGTTATCCCTCTTTATTTAGTATTGTCAATCTCTCTCTCTCTCTCTCTCTCTCTCTCTCTCTCTCTCTCTCTCTCTCTCTCTCTCTCTCTCTCTCTAGTGTTGAATTAGGCATACTCTTGAAGCCTTTCATGAAAATGTATTTATTACTTAAAACATCTTTCATTTGGCCTAAAAATACATTAGCATCTAGATTTACATTTCATTTGTTATCCCTCTTTATTTAGTATTGTTGTTTCCATAAATTGTATGCAATCAATAGTCTAGTCTTGTCTACTTGTGTTACTATGGTTAGATATACTAGGGATACTTTCATCTTTTGGGTGCCTAATCATGTTATCCATAACCTAGTTCATAATTCTATCTATAGTGTGGTGAAAGTTGGTAAATTGGATAACCACTATAGACCTCTTGTATCCTATAGAAGCCTTGATCTTTCTAGCCTCTTAGTAGTTCACTTTAGCACCCTACCAAACACTAGTGGTTCTATTTATATTCTTGGAGCTACACTTCCTTCCATGGTTTCATCTCTAAGGATAAAACATCATTAAATTGACTTTACCATCCAATTAAACCATTAATTTCCTAGGCCAAAACCATAAATAAAAAACAAAATAAAACCACTATTTAGAACTTGTGATTAAAACAATTGAGCCTACATAAATAACCATAGAAAAGCTCCACCAAAAATGAATTTAAATTCACCAAACTAGACTATAAAATCATTTTTCCTACAATGATAATCAAGGCAAACCCCCTTTACCTTGATCAGCCCCCCCAAAGCAAAAAATTACTTAAGGATTAGGGAAAATAAATAACATTGGTTTCCATTTAAATTTGCAAAGAGAATGGGCCACAAGGAATGACATCCTCAAAAAAATCCAAAAAAAATGATTTGGGGCTGAACCTGCCATGGCCACACTAGCCTCCAGCCAAACCCCCAGTATTCTCAAGCTAAAATATATTTGGATCTAACCAAAAGAAGACCATATTGATGGTAAAATGAAATATACTAGGTCTTACTCATGAAAATAGTTTATGTCATCCTCAAAATCCACCCACCTAAATTAATCCTCAATATCACAACCAAGCTTCTTGGTAATAAAAAAATAGAGTGCCAACATCAACTTCCCTCAGAACTTAAGTGGAAATAAGATTTTAATGTTTTCTTATTGAGTTTGACTTAATGCTGAACTTATACCTAAAATCAACTCCCCTTTTATCCATTGGCTCCTCTAGAATGGAAATAGGTGGAGAAGAACATAAAGGTGGATCAATGTTAGGAAAAAAGGGAACTTCTGAGCTTGACACCTAAAGAGAGAATGGTTGCTCCAACCCTAACTTCCTCAACACCCACACCCTATACCAAGGGGCCACATCAACTTGAAGATTTTTTTTTTAGCATAGCCAAATCTACATTTCTTCTAAGTTTATCAAATAAAGAATGGTGCTTTCCCTACTCCACTTCCAAACTTGTCAGAACCCTAATCTTATCTAGCAAAGCTTCCATGGATTCCTCTAACAATTCCTCATGATTATCCTCCTTTATCTATTCATCCTCATTCTCACCCTTTAATTTCACTTCCTCAACACACTCTCACTCCTACTCTTTGACCTCTATCCATCCTACACTCATTGCACTCTGTTTCCCCATATCTCACACTAGGAATATTATATTATAGGAATAAGAGAAAAATATGTAGATCCACAATAATATATTCACCATTTTTTTAACTGATAATCTATATGTGATATTTTAACATTATATAAAGTGTGTTACAGCTACTCATAACAACAATTATAAATCCCTATTTTTCTTACAAACTCTTATCAAAGCATTTTAAAGGAATTATAGCAAAAAAAATTATCAATGACATTTGAAAGTGCAAAAATTAATGAAAGTAAGAAATAATATTACCTCTCAAGGTGTAAACTATAAATGAAACATGATTTTTAAAGTGGGAAACCAAATGTATCAGATAAAAACCCACATGATATATAACTATTATTATCACCAAAAATTTCCACAATTATAATTAGAAACACAAACAATTTGAGAAGAAGATAGAGAGCTTCAAGTTTCTAGTGATGAAATGAGGAGAGGAAGGCTCTTTTAATAGAGAAAGAAAAAGAGAATTGGAGCTACAAGGAATCCCATGATTAACTTAAAAGCCTCTTTTGTGCTTTCCAAGTGCCCTATTCCCTTAGAGAGTGGATGGAATTTTGTGCTAAGTGGGGAAAGGAGTTACTTGTGAGAGTAACACCCAAAACCTAAAGGGGAACAAAGAGGTGAGTGACACCTCATGTATTTTAGATTTATTTGAATTTATAATTATCATAAATAAAAAATCCACACACATAAAAGGAACTTAGGATAAATAAATTATTTCAAATAAAGGGTAATACTAACACAATTCTATTAGTATTTGTCCTTTTGGGATAAGACTACTCTAAGTTGGATAGGGCCACATTATAGCCTCATCTATTATTGCGGCCTTATCCCCCACTCTCTAAGAACTAAGAACAAATTTTTAAATGTGATACATTGTGTTTTCCCATCCCACACTTTAGTAATGTTGATTAGAGTAAATTTTTAAAATATTCACATGTATAAGCACATCAATGCCTCTCCAAACATATCTAGCAATCATTTGGCATTTATATTGGACATTAAGCAAAATATCACAAATATTTCCAATTTAAAATATTTTGTATTATAAAAATCATAGGCCAAGTTTGAATTAATTTTATTATAGGTCAATGGCACATATTTTCAATCATTCCAAGTAATCTATCTAGTCACATTCATATAACAGAGTCATGATTCACACACTCACTCTAGGAGGGAGAACTGCATTAGCCTAAGTCCCTTTTGGGATATGTAGGTAGTACTCAGATTACATGGATTTTTATAAGGATAATTAAGTTATTCCCCTAATCTTATTCCCCCTTTTTGGAATTTTATTTCTATTTTTTTATAGTACATGATCTAGGGTTTGTATTTTATAGATCTTTCATGTGGTAAATTGAGACACACCTTCAAATAGTAAATCATCATAGACAGGGGCACACATCTATATCATAAATTACTTACACAATAAAATTTTATATGGTCATAGTCAATAACAAAATTGTAGTACAACCCTACCCTCTTAGTGTGGTCTTGTCCTAGCATAATTTGAATTCATGCTTTTAGTTATAACGTAGATCGGGGATCCTTATAGTTAGTTTTTAGCAATAGACAACCTTCATAATCATTTTAAATTTAGTTTGGGATAGTTTTCATATATGTTTTTAATTTATTATTTTTAACTCATTTCAAATTGTATAAATTATGTATTTTACATTCAGATTTGGATATTCTTGTAGATCTAAATCAGTTGTCAATAGTTTATTTGTTCTTAGTAGTTCATTGTTAGATAAAAAATAGCATTAAACATTATATAGTTAGGTGTAATTTAACTTTAAGGAAATTCCTTTTGCTTTTGATCCTCTCCTTATGAACTTTGGTCATATATTTTTTAGAGGGTTGAGAAAATGTTGCCTATTAGATCACCTAACCACTTTCTCTAGGAATGAAGTTCTAAGTTTTCTCCACATTGTTGGTTGCTATGCATGTATATTATTCTTCTTATTGGGATCCTTCTAAACTACCTATACTAAGTTAGAAAAGTTTCAGAGATTTTATCTAGGATTTTGCAAAAGACCATAGGATTTTCTATAGGGTTTCCTAGGATATATAGACATTATTGGTGTAATTTAGGTCACTTTTAGATTTATTGGTTTTATGAATCACATAATGAGAAGTGACACAAATTCACAAACAATTAGAGAAATCATCATTGAGATGGTGATTTTACTTTGTTGTTTGAGAGGTAAATATCCCTTGTAGGTAATGTTTATTATTGGGGGTTTTGTTTACTTTTAACTAGAAAACATAAAAAGGAAACAAAATTTGGAAATGGTGGAAGATGAGAAGAATAGAGGAGGATGGAGGTGAGAAACTCATAGTGGAATGAATGCAAAGAACCACTAGAATAACTCAGATTTGAATGAAGTCATTGGAAATTATTCCTCTCACATAAAACATAACTATGAACAATATATGAAATGAACATAAAATTCTTGCTTAGAAGCACAAAGTCTCCTAAAAAATCTGATTGGGTACACTTAATTCAAATCCCATACATGAATTTTTCAACCCAAAGTCTAGAAACATTGTGAATTGTACACAACCAAAAAAAGTGTAAAATATTAATGGAATCTCTATCTATGAATATAAGTATAGAATTCATAAATAAATAGCATCAAAACCAATGAATCTAAATATTGATATCACCTACTTACTTTCATTCCATTTCTCAAATATATAAAATTACATAGCTCAAACACAAAGTTTAAAATATATCTTCCCTAAGAGCTTGAAAGAAATAAAAACACTTATACAATTACTATCTCTCTTATTTATAACACATAATAATATTAAATGACCTTTCATATTCTCACATTTGACGTTTCATATTCTCATTTTTGTCTTATTTTATTTTACATTTATTTTCAATAGTGACTCAAATAAATCACCAATTGAGCCCACCAAACCTTGTTCATTAGTAAATATAGTTTATAAATATTATGTGCCATACCCTAACATATGAAACCAGGTTTTGTGAAGGGGCATTTGGAAAAAATATGAGAACCGAATCCACCAAAAAGTATATGATGATAAAATGATTTATATCATTGGATTATTTTTATTTCAATACCTTTTCAATTCTTCAAGTGGGATCTAGAATTGATTCCTTATGTGAAATATATGGATAATTGGAGAATTAGTACCTATCACACCCATGATATACCCTCAAGCCAGCATCTATCCATTTTTATTTCCTAGCCAAAATTTTCATCAAAGGATCAAATATTTGACATCATTAGATAGATCATTTCAATACATTTAAAATGCTTCAAATGAGAGTTGAAATGGATTTCATATATAAAATTTATGTCCAAAACAAGATGTTGAATTTCTCCTTTATGTGTCAAATGCATCCATGTGGTCTTTTTGGATGACCTTGTAAGTTATGGAATTCTATCCTTGGAGGTTTTAGATCTTTGTTTCAAATTTTCACCAACTTTAAAAATATTGGGCCCTTGATGTTTAAAGAAAATATGATCATTAAAATAAAATATTTATGATGAATCAGTGGAGACTAGATGTGAAAGATATATTAAAATGGAGAATTTGCATCTGATTGGTCTTTTGTCCTCGTTGACTCTGAAGCTTTAGATCTATAGTAGGAAAAATATATGAATTTTAAATTATTATGTTTCAAGCAAAGATGATCCTTAGGAAAAAATATTTCTAATTCATCAATTGATAACCAAAATGGAGTTTAGATGTGAAATATATGTTAAAATAGAGAATTTTCACCTGATTGGCTCTTTGTTCCTGATGGATCCAAAGTTTCAAATGTTTGGTGTGAAAAATATATGAAATTTGGGACTCTGAGATATAAATTAATATGATCCCTTAGACAAAATATCTCTAACACATCAAAATATAACCACAAAAAATTTGTATTCAAAATATATGCCAAAATATAGAATTTACACCTAATTGGCTCTTTATCTTTATTGGCTCTGAAGTTCCAAATTTTTGATATGAAAACTCTCTAAAATTTGGTCATCTAGTATCTAAAGAAAAGGTAATACTTAGGAAAATATATTTTAAATACATTAAATTATAACCAAAAGTGATTATGGAACTAAAAGATATGCCAAAATAGAGAGTCTACACTTGATTGGCCCTTTGTCCCTGTTGGCTCTAAAACTTTAGATATCCAGTTTGAAAAATATATTAACTTTGAGACTATAATAATTGAATAAAAGATGATCCCCTAGATAATATATCTTAAATTAATCAATTCAAAACCAAAATTGAGTCCAAATGTTAAATATATGCTCAAATGGAGAATTTTTACCTAATTGGCCCTTTGTTCTTGTTGGCTCCAAACTTTAAGATCTTTGATGTAAAAAATATATGAACTTTGGGATTTGAAGATCTAAAAAAAAGATGATCCATTATAAAATATCTCTATAATTCATCAAATAAGATTTAAAATAGATTCTAGTTGTGGTAGATATTCTAAAATAGATAATTACACTTGAGTACTTGATTTCTCTAACTTCTCCAAAATGAAATTTCCTCAAATGAAACATGTAGAAGACCTAGTATACCCATAAGGCACAAAAAATATATTTCCAAACTTTTGATATCTTCAAGTGGGAACCAAAATATTAAAAAAATCATGAATTCAAATTTTGGGTATAATAGGCATAAAGAAGTTGAGGGTCTTGGGCTCATTGACATCATGCTCTAAGTCTTTCCCTAAGTGTTAAATGGATCATAAAAACTTATAATTCAATGAATCTTGGAAGGTTAAGGAACTATATTATCTAAATAATCCCTCTTGGTAGGAAGTATAAAAGCGTCTTGATTTGAAGAATCTTCTTCCTTCTCATATACCAATTCATATTGGTGGCACATTTGTGGTTAAAATTATATGGAAATCCCAAGAATTACTCAAACCTAATCTCTTATGGGTTGGGTATGGTTTCATAAATATAATTTATGTTAATTCTCATTCTTTTTGGTGGTTTTCCATCCTTAATTTTCATAGTGTCTCATTTTCCATGGTCCCCTAGATTAAGAGTCTTAGGGTTTTTAGAAAGGGAATAAGGACTATCAGTGACATCTTCTACAAGGTTTCTAAAGGGTTGCTCTCATGGGATATACTTAGAAATAAATAATAACTCAAATTTGAGGATGTAGAGTTTATTTTTGAAATCTAGAATTCCATACCTTATTTTCATCTTCACGAGATTGGAGTTCCATCTAGATTCCCATGGTGGAAATACTGGCATTAGACCATGTCTACTCCTTTCTACCAATACAAACCATATCTTATGTATTATATTATTTCCCCTTATCATATTTCAATTGAAACCCTACACCATCAAAGCAATCTAAGGTATCTGGATGTCATTTGGGATAGAAGGTTTTCCAATCTTTATAAATCCCACATTGAGCCCTAACAATCTTATTTTCTCTGGTGCATCCTATACTAGATCCTTTTATTTATAAACTAGCTCAAGAACATGGGTGTCTCAAATATAATTATCCCTACTTGTCATCAAAGTGAGACCTTTAACAACTTTTCTTTTTCTTCCCCCATGCTTAATTATCATGGTAATGGATTCATACCCTTTTTCAGCCTTTTCTTATAGAATTATTTACTTTGAAAATGGTTCTTATTGGGGACATGGATATATTACCTACAAGATATAATATTTTTTTGATAGATATTTCATTATGATTTTCTATTTCATATATGTAAAGCTATAAATTATGTTATTTTTTATGATGACGCTATGGAAAGTTATTTTTCAATGGCTAAGGAAGTTATTGTCATTTGCAATTTTTTGCTTTAGATGCACCTCCATACCCTATTAGACCACTGGAGGAGCACTTTTTGTGTTATCAATCATGTTCCTCTAGATCCTTTGCATAATCATTATCCCTCTTATATTTAGGTTCAAGGTCGACATTGCCATTAATCTAGGATTAAGAGGATATCATCTCCCCATTCTTGATGGCATTTGCCTCTCTATGCTGATTGTGTGTTTGACCATCTCAGACATAATGGTGGTAAAAAATGGGGTGATCATCCCCAAATAATTTTTCCTCACCTATCTCTCTTTTCATTCCCCCTCTTATCCAATAAAAACTCCTAAATAAAAGTAAAAAATTGATGGGTGGGAACCCATACCTAACACAATAGATCCTCTAGGCACAAGTCATTAGGGAACAAGCCTCATAGACCACATACCCTACCTCCTATTGCTACCATGTTTACTAATGCTACCTAATGGCCTTGGAATTTATGTTTGTTAGTTATTTTTTTATCACTTTTTTTATTTAACTACACTTTATTATGGTTTTAATTACTATACAATGTTAATTTTGGCACTGTGATGTAATTTTTTCTCTTGAGGCTTCTTTTAGCTCAATGTGAATTGCATTTTAGGGTGTAGTTTATTTCACCCATTTTTTGTGTTATAAATAGTGTATTATATTATTATTAATAATAAAAATAAGTTTTTTAATAAAATAAATATTGATGATTCTTTATTGAGCCCATAAAAGTGTGGAATAAAATATTAATTAAAAAGTATCTTTTCTATAATTTTTCTTAAAAAATAACTATACTTAAAGAAGTTCATTGTTTTAAGTTAAATTACAATGTTAAAAAAATGTAAATTAACTCTTCACTCTAATTATTCTAAGATAATAAAATATCCATAAATTTAAGTCAAAAAATTAGTGTATTATAGCCACTTGTAAAGTTACAAAGGAACTTAAATTTAAAATACTTTATTGATTGTCACTTTGTTGATTATCAATCTTGATAGAACTCATAGTATTAATATTTACCATTTTCATTCTAAACATTTACTTTTTAAATTACTCAAAAAATTTATGATAATTTTTATAATATATTGTATGTAATTAAATCTAGATTTATATGTTAAAATAGTATTGTACACTTGGCAAATATCACTCAATGCTCTACCCTTCAGCTCTAAAATTTCCTTATAATTGATAGGCTCACCTTCACCATCTTATTGGGCCTAAATATTTATCTTGTAGTCTAAACCTGATATTCTAATTACCTAGATCACCTATAGCCTACATTATGCTTGAATTATGATATATATCTTTCACTATGAGTTATAGAGATCCAATAAACTTCCATCTTCTTGGATAGTTTCATTCAAACTTGGACAATAGTGTTGATGCTAATATCCTAGATCTAATGCAAGTGTCCTTACCTTATAAAGAATCAAATTTGAAAATATTTTGATATGTATGTGTTGACCTAATAAGTTTCATTAACCCTTCCATATAAATATTTTCAAATGGTGTGGTATAAATATAAATTAAATACAACTCATTATTCATCAATAAAATACCAATAAAACACTTACTTAAACTCATTCAATCAATTTCACAACTAAGTTATATTTCCCTATTCTTCATTATTTCTATATCAGTCATAGGGTTAGTCATATTATAGGTCTAAATAATTAAAATAACAACCCATGAGTAGTATTGTTCAAGTTATAAGATAGATCACTAAATGCACTTGCATATAGTATATTTCACCCTTATATACACACAAGCCAACACATAGGGGAGAACTACATATGTTTGAGGCCTTATTACAAGTATTAGTTATGTAGGCATATCTCATTAATAGAGGGGTTCTTGAGGTTAGATCACTTAATGATTCCACTAACCCATTTTCTGAAATGTGATAAGTGTGATCTAGAAATTTGTCTCAAGAGAGGATGGTTAGTATGGGGTTAGCTCCAAAATGGAAAAAAAATGAAAGAAACACACTAACTAGCATAACACCTCTAGGCCTAGACATTAGAGAGAGCTTAGTTAACAAACATGAATAAAACACACAACTAAAATGCAAAATAAACTCTCTTTTATCTTCCTTGGATTCTCCAAAATTATTATTTTAGTGACTTTCCTGGCTTGTGCTCATGAAGTCCTTGGCAATGGAAGCTTGTCTACCTCCATCTCTCCTTGGCACCTTTGGCTTGTGGCTTGGCTTGGATTGAATTGGATTGGAATCAATTTGACATGGTAACACTAATTTTAAAGGATTCTTAAAGATATTTATGCATTATAACTTTCCACCAAAATAGCTTAGAAATGATGTTCATCACTTCTCTATTTATACATTTTTACAAATGGCTAGAATCAACCTGAACTATTCATCCTAAGATTGAGATGTGTGGCTAGGGATTAATCCAATTATGCAATTAAAATTGATAAATAGGCTCATCAATATTTGGGATAGAGGAGAAATTAAGAGGCATGGAGGGCTTTTATGAGGCATGGGAGGCATGAATCCTGATATGTGTGGCATTTATGGCCTAGGGATGTCTTCTAAAGAAATGAGGTCACCTGATGATACAGATATTCAATATTCATTTCCAAAAATAAGTATTCAACAAGTTTTCATGGAATTTTTGATTAGGCCTTGATTTTGGTTAATTATCTCTTAATCATGATCAAGTACTTTATGCACAAATTACTCAAATCGATTAGAATGCCTTGTTATTGGTCCAAAATTTGATTGGATTGGAATTAAAAGGTGATGTCAGATGTGTTGGATCCATTATCCCATTTAGGATGTTACCAATAATAAATAACAAAGGCACACATCTTGTGTAATATATTTGATAAGAAATATCAATCTAGAGCACCTAGGTGTAAATTGGTATTTTGACTCAAAATGATATGATCAAAGTTAGCTAGTTTATAAATCGTATTGCCCCATTTAGGGATAACCTGGCCAAAATTGGAATTTAAATATGTTAGTTTAAAATATTTTAGCATGTTTTAATATTTTTTGGGCCAAATTGTGCATTTTGGGTAAAACTTAGCTAAAACCCTGATTTGAGGTTATGGTGCCCAGATTTAGGTGTCTACGGTTTGCCCCTATTTAGGAAGATGTTGCAAACCATAGGCAAAGTAATGTATTTTCAAATAATGAGAGATGGATTGTATGCTATACATAAGATGATGGCTAAAGAACAAAGATCTAAACGGTTTTGGGAAGCCTATGATGATGCCCCCTTGAGGGAGTGGCTATCACATATGTTGATGGATGGTCCCTCAAAAAGAAACAATAAGAAAGGTGGAATTAACCTATGGTTGAGATTAATCCAAATAAGAAAATGCTTGCATGCATTGATTTAAAAAAGATGTTGATTTTCCCAAAGGTGATTATAATCAAGAATAAAAGTCAAAATAATGATTTGCCCATAGGCAGTTATAATCATTAAGCAGACCTAGATTGGCTAAAACTGATGGTGCCCCAGTTAGGGTTGATTAGCAATCATAACTCAAGGATATAACCTAGAATACAAATTAAAGAGGAGTAGGCACAAAATGATGAAAGAGATGGATAGAGAAATGAGATTGATCAATAGAATGATTTAGTTGTACCTATCAATGAGGAGATGTTCATCCTAATTAACAATGATATAACTAGAATGTTCAATGGATTGATTTGATCAAGGGTGGGATGGGAGGGTTTACCAAGGTACCAAGGAGAAATTTTTATGGCTCCATTGATTATAGACCTTCATGAAGCTAATTTTTTCTATAGCATGTGATAGTAGGCTTCATGATAAAACACCATAAAGACTTGGCCAAAATATGCATAAGGACTAACTCTTGATCTAATAAACACTCAAAAAGAATGCACTAATGATAAAAACCATGATGATAATGTTAATTGATGAATATGGATGGACTCAAGAATAATATGCTCAAGGAATCACCCAATGAATAGATATAGACTGAGTTGAGGTAACAATGCTAAAAGTAAACAAACAAACAAGCAAATAAACAAACAAATAAACAACTTGAAATAAACAAACAACCAAAAATCCTAAAACTAAAAGCAAAAGAAATCATCCTAACAATGACAATACCCTAGTAAGGTGGATTGAGGATAACTGACTAGGCTTAGACAAGACAAATATTTTTTGATTTTTTGAAATGTTATGAATGTTTTTTATATTTTTGAGGTATCTTACCTTGTTAGAGAATGACAAGATACTTGCTTGCAAAATAGTGAGAGTGTTTGGCTTAGATTTCTCACCAAATGGTGAGAGTGTATGGAAAGGGGGACTGAGGTGACCTCAAAATGAATTGAGCATGACCTACATAGTCCTAAAATGACCTCTATTCATAGTAATTCCATCCACATAAAAGGTGAGGAAAAACCAACTAGGTCCCAACAATTTCTCAAATTTGGCAAATGGCTAGTCAAATGAAAATAGTGATGGTAAGGTGATGTGGCAATGCATCATAAACAGATGTTTCCCTAGTTTTCCCATAGGTAGTTATAACTAGGATACAATGGTATAGGTCAATGATACTAATTTTCCCATAGGTAGTTATAATTAGTAGTAAGCCTGGTGAAACACTGATTTGCCCATAGATGGTTATAATTGGGCTCACATAAGCAAACTTGATATAGGATGGAAAATGAAATATATCTTACCAGATCAACTATCACACTACTTTCGTAGACTATCATTATAAAAAAAAGATTTATTGTTTAATCTTGATTTGAATCCTTTCACAAAATGTGTAGGAAAAACCAAAGTAACTAAGATCAAAATAGGATTGGGTAGGATGAGTAAAATAGGCTCTGGTATAGATAGGAATGTAATGATAGAATGCATGAAATGGTAAGAGGGTTTACCCCCAGGTGATAGGGTAAATACTAGGAATATGTGATAATATAAAATGGATATGTAACAATGGAAATAACATGGCAATGTGAAACAGAATGGTACATGTTTTTGGCCTAGGTGTGGTTTCTAATTCTATTGTTCTTGTTGATGGGGAGATGCACATCTAATCAATAAAAGATACAAATAGAATACTTGATCATGTTAATTACTATCTAACACCTCATCTAAATAATTGATCTACTAATAATGGCTTACATATTTAGTTGTTAATAATCTTGTTATGATCTTCATTGGTCATTGATCATGATTCCTTCAAACATCAAGACAAGGTATCTTTGTAGCCTCTGCAAAGGAAAGTGTGACCATGGATGGTAAATAGGGAAAAATAATGGATGGTTGGTTTGATTATGAAATGGAAAGGTAGATGAAAATGGAATGTATAATGGTGGGGAAATAAATGAAGGTTAGGACTTTCAGTCACACGTAATGTTGTTAATGCCAGATTCAATAGAACTTTGGTTATGGTGGGGCCGAAGACTTGTTATCTCGATAAGAACACTATACTTTCCTATTGTTTGATCTTGAGAGTAGCTACCATCTGATTAGGTTGTATATAGGAAGCTATTTTGATTTGATCTTTGATTTTGTCTTCATCAAGTAGTGAAGAACTTTTGTGCTCAGTTATTGGTGCCTCAAAGAGGTTTTCACCAATGAAGTTGTCTTGATTGTCTTGTAGCACCTTTGAGAATGTTTCACTAAGGAATGTTGAATTTTGAATTTTATTTTCTTTTAGCACTTTCAAAAAAGTTTCACTATAAGATGTTGAGTTCCAACTTGGATTGTCCCCTAACACCTTTAAAAAGGTTTCACAAAGAGAGTGTTATGCTACATAAATATTGTCTTGGCCTCCTTACTCTTCTTTAACTACTATGTCTCCATGGATGCAGTTCAACAAAGTGTGATTCTATCAATCCCAATCAACACTTGTGGGAGATGGAATGTCAATGATATGGCTATTTTGGTTGATGGTAATGGCCTTTGGAATGGTAATAGAATAGGTGTTGGCATCACAATCCTTGTAGAAGATACTAGGATAACTTATGTCAAATTTGAAGTACTCATCCTTAAAAATTGTAGAAGGATCACAAATGTATTCAAACTGATCTATGAGGCATGCATAACCAATATTATAATATCCATGAACATATTCTTCTTTTGAATCTGATTCTAACTCACGGGACTCTAAATTTTATTTTGAGACTGATGTTGATTCTGATTTTGATACTAAATCTGATGTCGGTTCAAGAATAGAACCTGACTCTAATCTAATTCTTCATCTAATGGGTACTCTATTATGATGATGTCTTATTGAATATTTGGTTTTAGACAAGTAACAGCCTATGATGGCATAATGGGCTCCACAAAAATTAGTTTGTCAAAGTGGGACTCCTCTAGGATGGAAAAAAGGTCAAGAGACAACTCCTTAGAGACTAGCTTGTCAATAAGAGGCCTTTAAAAATAGGCACATGGTCAAGGTAATGATTTTCTAAAATATGGTTATAATAATTAAGAAGTGACTCAAAAAATATTGGCTTATTAGAGTGAGACTCCTCAACAAATGGTATAGGATCAATAGGTGATTCATCATAGGCTAACTTATCACAAATGGTTGATTCAATAAAAACATTTCAGATTTATTGGTTCTCTTGGCCTTGGTTTCCAATGAGTTGGAAAATACTAGTTTTGAACACATCTTGGTCTTCAATATATTGGAGGGGTTGAGGTTTGGATGGGATTGGTAATGGAGGAGGAATGGTCTACAGTTGGATAATGGAAGGGCATTGTAGATCATGATTTCTCTCACAAGTTAAAGGATGAAGTCCTAAAATGGTAATGATAGGGCATTGTGGGGCTTGATTGCCTGAAGAAACCAAAAGACTAGGTCTTGGAATAATGAAGGGGCATTGTGGAGCTTGATTGGTTGCATAAGCCAAAGGACTAAGTCTTAGAATGGTAATGGTATTCTTTAGATATTATAGAGCATGATAGCTCATATAATTCAAAGGAGGGTTAGGGATAACCAATGATCTAATAAAAAAAACATGTCATAGAACTTTATTACTTACACAAGCCAAAGCATCTTAATAAACCATATCATCCCAGTCATGAGTGGGATTATAAGCTAATTGTTAACTTTGTTATGTGTACTATTATAATAAAGAGGGTATGGATTCATATCCCAAACAATATTATCTATAGTTAGGTCTTCAAAGTCTTCCTCCCAAGCCTCTTCATGCCAATCAAGGCCTCAATTTGGATTTTGTGGATTTTGACTATATACCCCATATGGAGTATTGTAGGGAGAATAATAAAACTCCTTAAAAAATATTTGTCTATAGGGGTTCTTAGTGGGATTTTGTGCAGCCATTCTATCATAAGTTGTATTATACATGACTCCACCATAAGTGTAGCTAGACATATCCACATAAATGATAAAATCTCTAAAACAAAAAGGCTTAGAGTTCTACAAACTCTGAAAAACTATCCAAAGGACAAATGGTTCAAACTTGGTCTAACTTGGTCAAAGGTGGAGCTGTATCTCCAAGGTGGTCTAAAAGTGGAGCTATATCTCCAAAATTATTTATGCTAAGACTCAGCATAAAATATCCTAACATTAAATGTTTAATGTCAAATGTCTTATGCAAACAAGGTCAAGCATCTGAATAAAAATTGATATGTCAAAGGTCTAGGTCAAAGTGTTCCAAACAAGGTCTAAACTAGGAAAGGGAAAAGTTGAGTTGCTAGGTCTTTTATCCAAACATGGAGTCAAAATATAGGCTCAAACAAATAGGCATGTGCTAGGACTTTTGGCCAAATGAGATAAAAAATTAGACTTGAAACAAAGCCTGATGTGATTTGATTTAATCTAACAAGTTTGGAAACAACATTGACATAAACCCAACACATGGAATAAAACATAAACATGATCAGTTGGCATAAGGCATAAGACAAAAATATCTTTGAATAAAGACTATGTTTTCCCAAATAAAGGTACAAACAATGATGAGGACAAGCATTGAACAAATAAACCATCAATAGTTTTCAAAGTTTGGTTAATTGATTAACTAAAGTTATGCAACCCAAAAGAGAAAGATCAGTGTATCAGCTCCATGAATTGAGGCCTAAATATAAATCAATCAATGTTTGAATCTAAACTTGACAAGGTTAATTGAAAACTCAATAGTGAAAACTAGGATTTGGCCAAACAAGCTAGACAAGATTGGATAACATGACAGCACAAGACAAAAGTCTAAATGGTATACATGACATGGTTTGAAACAAATAGTTTTTGATACAAGGTAAAACAAGTCTTAAAAAAAATTGAGTATTCTAATGACATAAGCATGCTCAAATGATATGATCAATGCTATGTTTCAAAAGACTCAAAGGCACAAATGGTTTGACATGATTTGGGCAGCATAACACTACCCTCCTCAACTCAAATGACACACACACAAATAAGTTTAGTAAAAACTTTAAGTTGCAAGTGTGGTGTAAAATGACAAGCATAACACCTCTTTAGACAAAAGAGTGGCATATAAACAAAGTGGTTTGGACATGGTTTATACACAAACAAACAAGTTTTAGTCTCAAAAACACCAAGTAAGATAAATGACCAAAATACGTTAAGTATAATTGTCTAAATCCTACAAGGGTATGAAAATGTGGAGTTGACTAAACTATCAAGTTTTTGAATGTTTTTAGGGGAATCAATTGCACAATGACTTTCACATCAAAAAATGCAAAATAAAATCATGGATTTTGGATTCATGTCACTTGGCTTGTTTCAAAAAGGTCTAGTCTTTTTTACAACCACCACATCTTATTGTTCGCTCAGTGTAGTGTGATGTCCAAAGTGCCACTACGTCCTATGTGCAACTCCAATTAGGAGCCAAATAAATTCAATGTTGGGAGATGAAACCCTACATCAAAGCTTCCCTAAATAACTTGTGAGAGGTGATGAAGTCCCCCTCGCAAGCCACGTTTGCATAAAAATAAAGAAAACATAAAATATAAATACTTTAGGGTCATTTTCAAGGTCACCCAAACTTTGATGAGTTTTTGGGGAGTGTTTTAGATGACTTTCTTTCTAAGCCTTAAACTAGGCTATTTGTAATAGGAATGGTGATATTTATTCCAAGGGTTCCTTAAAGGGGATAAATGGAAGAGCATACACCCAACATCCCTCTTCTTTTCAAACAAAAATTAGATCAAGCAAAAATTGAAGACAAAAATCTTGGAAAGATGAGTTCATTTTTAAGCCCAAATGAAAATGAGGTGGTGTTCATTTGACCCCTTGGTCTTAGTTGTAACTTTGAAAAATAATGTTAAAAACACTTATTTAATCACCTTAAATGTTACTTTAAGCACCAAAATAATGTTCCTAATTCACTTTAAAACATGTAAAATATGTTCTACAACATGATTTATCAAACTTGAAATCTATTAGTTACATGTCTACCCTTAAGGCATCACCCCAAAAGCAAATATGTTAGATTAGAAACATTTTAAATATATTTTCCAAATTTTGTAAAAAATATATGAAACTTGAAGCTAAAATAATGTCAAATTCTAAAAATTTAGGAGAAAACAAGTGGTTTTAAAAAAAATCATCCAAAATGGAGTCTGTATGACCCCAAACCAAGAATTTTAAAATAGCTCTTAGGTTTATGTTCTTAAGAAAACACAGTGACTGATGTTAGTTATATAAATGATGTCAGTTACACATACTAATTGATGACAATTATCTAATCAACATTAGTTACACCAATAGTGACTGATGACAGCTATCCAACCAATGTCAGTTTTACTAACCAATGTCAATTATTGTGTAAACCTGTGATAAAGAAAAATGGCAATATAAAGTTAGAAAATCAATTTGTAAGATTTTTAATGATCTAAATGAAGATTTTAAAGCTAAAAAATGATATTCTTCATGTGTAGGATGCATCTATTCCCACTAGGAATGCCATATGTGGATCTAGGAATTTGACTCAAGAAAGGATGATTAGTATGGGCTTAGTTCCAAAATGAAAACAAAATGAAAGAAGCATAGTAACTAGCATAACATCTATAGGCCTAGATACTAGGGAGAGCTTAGTTAAAAAAATGAATAAAACACACAACTAAAATGCAAAATAAACTCTCTGTTACCTTTTTTGGATGCTCTAAAATGCTTATTGTAGTGGCTTGCTCGACTTGTGATCATAAAGTCCTTGGCAATGGAAGCTTGTCTACCTCTATCTCTCTTTGGCACCTTTGGCTTGTGGCTTGGCATGGCTTGGCTTGGAATCAATTTGTCATGTTAACACTAATTTCAATGGCTTCTTGAAGATATTTGTGCATTATAACTTTTCACCAAAATAGCTTAGAAATGATGTTCATGGCCTCTCTATTTATAGATTTTTGCAAATGGCTAGAATCAACCTAAACCATCCATCCTCAGATTGAGATGTGTGGCTAAGGATTAATCTGATTATGCAATTAAAATTCATAAATAGGTTCACCAATATTTGGGATAGAGGAGAAAATTAAGAGGCATGGAGGGCTTTGATGAGATATGGGAGGCATGAATCCTGAATTTATGGCATTTATGTCCTAGGGATGTCTTCCCAAAAAATGAGGTCACCTGATGATATAGATATTCAATATTCATTTCCAAAAATAATTATTCAATAGTTTTTCATGAAATTTTTTATTAGGCCTTGATTTGGGTTAATTATCTCTTAAGCATGATCAAGCACTTTGTGCACAAATTACTCAAATTGATCAGAATGCCTTGTTATTAGTCCAAAATTTGACTAGATTAGAATTGAAAGGTGATGTCAGATGCATTGGACCCATTATACAATTTAGGATGTTACCAACAACAAGTAAAAAAATGCACATTTCTTGTGTAAGATATTTGATAGGAAAAATCAATCCAGAGCACCTAGGTGTAAATTTAGCATTTTGACTCTGAATGATCTAATCAAAGTTAGTTGGTCCATAAATTGCATTTCCCTATTTAGGCATAACCTAGCCAAAATTGACATTTGAATATGTCAGTTTCAAAATTTTTAGCATGTTTTAGTGTTTTAGGCCAAATTATGCATTTTGGGTGGAAATTGGCCAAAAACTTGATTGGAGGTTATTGGTGGCTAGATTTAAGTGTCTACAATAAGACCTTAGAGGAGGATCTAGGGTTTTGAGCTATATTTTGATATTGAAAGATTGTGCATGTGATCTTTACACATAATCTAAAAGATGATAGAAAAACTATAAAGACATAGGTTGAAGATTTAGTCAAAAGTCATTATTCCATTCATAACATATGCATTGAAGTAAAAATAGTATCATCGACATATGTGTCCACAAGGTTACCAAGTGTCTATGCTAGAAATAAGCTAATTTTTAGAATCTGACAACTAGATTAGATTCTTCAAAAAATCTATTTCTACACATACCTTATTCATATCCACATATGCATTAATTAATAAGTTAATTACATTTTCTCCTTCATATTTTTATTATTAGAATATTCAATGTTGTACTTTTTATAGTTAACACATTCTTACATTCAATATTTCTTATCAGAACATCTATTGAATCTAAATTCATTAATTGGCCTACTTTTAAAAAGCAACTTATTCCTTATTTGATTATGATACTCTTTCATGTACACCATTATTTTGAAAAAAGGTTAAACATATATAAATACATGTATGTCATATTACATTATGAATTTGTTAAATTGAAGAGTTCAAGTGGTAAATTACAAGAGTTTTTTTTATATCCAAATTCTTAAGAGACATGTTGCATTTTAAAATGTATAATTACCAAGTGTTAAAATTGGTAAAGTCCTACATCTAATTTTGAGTGTATCATATCCCAAATCTAATATAAAATTTAATTGATTTTGATTAAAGATATACCCATTGATTGTTACATTTAAATTGAGGGACCCTTGAAATAAAAATTTACAAAATAAAAAAAATTATGACAAAAATTAAAGAAATTACACCAAACAATATGTAAATGAGATGTAATATCATTAAAATCTCATAAGGTTGTCATGTTTTGTATGTTGTTCCTTTGTGATCTTCATTTTTTGTTGGCATGTTTTGAGTTGGCATTTTCCTCTAGTATGGAGTCTAAGTCGTAGATACCAATGGACTATTTTACTATGTAACCTTTTGTATATTATTATTTGATTAATAATAGTCATACTAAAGGGGTTTAGAATATTAAAATGCTTAAATTGGATAAATTATATCAAGTAACAATAGATAAATGTTAAATGTTTTTTATAGTAATAATATTTATGTTGATAGGTGTAACCTACAATTATAGAGAATAGTGGTATTAGAATATAATGTCTCTAAGATGTTAATAACTAATGGTTGGCCCTAACAAAGTAGATGTTAATAATTAATGGAAGATAATGCTATTATTTCATAAAAAAAACATAATGTCTTGGGCATATGATATAGTTTAGAGTGTATTTTTTATCTCAAATTATTTTTCAAACCTAACAATGCAGTACAAATAGATTTAAACCATTTATCATGAAGTAAGGAAAAAAGTATATATTTTTTTAATTTAAATCATAAATCAATATAATACATAATAAACATATGATAAACACCTCAAAAGTGATCTCTCTCAACATTTTTTCAAAATAAATATATTTAAGATACATATATTAATTTTTTAATTAAAATAACACTTTAAAAATATCCAATGAGTGAGGAATCATTTAAATCAAAATTAGAGTATGTATATTCAAACATCCCTTAAAGTTAGTAATACTATCAGTTTCCCCAAAACATGCAAGTTACACTGGGAGGGATGTTACTTTAATTTTTAAAAGTGTTTTTCTATAGTGCTCATAAATTTAAATTGAAGGATTAGTATGAGTGAATAAAATAAATTATGTGAAATGATTTTTTAGGATTTATTGAGAGAATTTACATTTATTATGAATGTTTTGGAAATGGTATTGCATTCTCCTGATTCCTATGATTTTATAAGTTTACATATTTAATATTTTTCATTCTTGAATAGCAGTCAAAAGTAAATGTGGGGGAGATATGCATATCATACATTGAATGTATTCTTGGTACAACAATGAACAAAAATCCTTAATGATCAATGTTTTTAATATAAGTTGTTACCTTATTGAGATTTATTCCCTATGTTTTATGTGTGTTCAGAGCTATTGCCATTTTGATAGGCATTTAATGATAATTACCCCATGTAATAAGAGGAATCAATAGATGTTTTGGATTGAAAATATTCCATTGGGGACCAGAGTAGTTTTTAAGACAACAACAAAATACATGGATAAGGAAAGTGGTTTTTAATCTAGATTATAGAAAATTTGAAAAAATTTACCGATGAATCTATTAACTATACCTAGTTTCAACCATAGATTGGATGCCAACATAATGTTTTATCATTTCATGAAAGAATAATCAACTCTAGTTAAGTTGTGTTATGGTTAGATGTGTCATTTTTGTTTGTTATTATATGTTTTGCATATTGTAATTGGAATGTTTAATGATTTTACCATTTACTAGTTATGTGATGAAGTTAAGTTGTTAGTTGTACACAAATATGTCAAGATTTTAAAAACTTCTTGTTCTTCTAGAGGCATGAAGAAATTTTTTCTTGACATGAGCATATTATAGTCTTTTTTTTGTCTACATTATTAATGTTGGTTATTAAATTTATGAATAGTAGTTGATGTGTTATGCATCCTTGATAACAAAACATTTATATCTAATTTTATAATTATGTCAAATTCTTGTTACATTGTTTGACCAAATGACTTCCCCACATACATTGGTATGTTATTTATGAGAGGAAGTTGTCCTAGGTCCTAAAAAACTATAATTGAGAAACCTATAAAATATTTATTATTATTTTGAGTGAATGATTCATGTAATCGATTATTTATATTTTTAATTATTGTTCTTTGAATAATCATATTGAAAGGTGGAGCCTCCCCTTTTTGGCATAGTGTATAAAAAATTTTAAGGCTATTTTTTGGTCACTTGGAAACTCATTTGCAATGTCTCACTTGAAACCAAATAAGTATCATGTTAAGATGACTCATAATGCCAAACCTAATCATTGTTCCTATACTTCAATAGTTTGGTTCACTCTTGAACATCACATTAGTTAGTGATTTACTCAAATGGGATTCCCTTGGTTCACACATAGTGCACAAGGCTTTGGCACAGTACCAACCTTTAGCACCATATTTATTGCCATTTTCCATTGGGCATCACTTGAGCATAGTCATCTCCAAACAATGTTATTTGAATGGATTCTCCATATTAGTGTTACATTATGAAACCAAATGGAATGACTACCATAACTTTGTGACACCCTAATTGACTTGTGAATTTTGTTATACATCATCATTATTTAAGTTGAATATACAATATATGAATCAACTTATCCTAAGTTAGTGCTAGTAACATTTATTTCACATTACATTGGATTAATCTCTTTGTAGCATTGTCGGCATAAATAATATAATATACTATTATAATATATATTATTATATTATATTATATATATTTAATATATTTTTATATAATAATATATATTATATTTAATATTATATTAAAATAATAATATATAATATTATTAATCATATTTATTTTATTTATTAACTAATTAAATTATTCTTGTCATGTATAAAATCTTATTTTATATTAGGTAATTATATATTTTTAATATTTATTATTAATATATATTTAATAGTATATTATATATTATATATATAGGGACACCTAAGGCATAAGGAAGATTGACACTATTGAAGACATCTAAAAAATGACTCCAAAAGTATATCAAAAACATTGGTTTGGGATGAATTTGGATCATATACTTCATTCACCCTTATTGGATCAAGACAATAGACCTTGATCTCTCAATGGATGCACTCCACCAGGCTAAATGCACAAACTAGCCAAAAACTATATAATACATGTCTGGACATACCTACCACCCCTCTGATGATCTATAAAACATAAAAAATGGGTAAGATGATAATAAAAATAAAACAAAAATGTGTCACAATCGAAATAAATCACTTACAGGTTGTTATCAATCCACGTCTCTTTAAAGATAAGGTTATATATTACACATAAGTGCTCATTGGATGCTTTCATGGGTGAATGTATAAGGAAACAGATCTACTTTCGTGGATACATAACACATGGAACCAAATATTAGGATAATCTCCTACATCACAAAGAGGATATATGGGTTATATAACCTTTTTTTCAACATAGTGGAAGACTACTAGAAGATAGAACATGGAGGACCCTGGTTCTAGGGAAATACTACCCTAACCACTTTCAAATGTCACACAAGATTTGACCCATCCCTTGAGTGAATATGCACCTTAGCACTATGGGTCAAAATACATGGATTACCTATCAAACTATGGGATTATCATATTTTTAAGTTCATTGGGGATACATTTAGTAAATTTCTCAAAATAGATGCAAACATTGATAACCACAAAAACACTATTATTGTTATTATTTCTATGGAAATGGATATTACACATGGTTTACCTAATGTAATTAATGTCATTTTTTGGGAACACCTCATAAGAAAAACTCTTTATTACAAGAATTTCCCTTTCAATTACACTCAATGCAAATTATATGGACATCTCAAAGCCTCCTATTTGTCAAGAAAAAGTAACAATGCATCAATAATCTCTCAAAATAAATGGAATACCCATCGGCCAAAAGGAGGAGATAATATAGATATTTTAGGATCTAAACAAGTGATCTTTCACATGATAAATGTAGAATCAAAAAAATAAGGAAATAGAGTTGTAATTGGAAGTAGGAGCTGATAGAACACTAGTGAAGTGTATAAATATCCCTGAATCCATCACTGATTATCAGACATGATTTCACTTTGAGACCTTATTTTCCCCTCTAGGATTTGAAAACTTTGTTTCACAAGGTAATACACAAACAACCTCTTATCTATCACATTTTATTATTAAAAACCTAGAGGTGAAACACACTTTTGGTTATGTGGACCACACTAAGCCAATTCTATAATTAGAATAAAATGTTCATCCTAATTTAAAAAGCATAAATATGGTATATGTGGATGGCTAAATTCAATCATTAAATGATGTGGGTGACATTACACTACCTAAATGCAAAAACATTCCAATTCATGATAATTATAGTAATAGTTTTCTCCAATCTAAGACACACCTTTCCATGAATCCAAGGTTGGGTGTAAATGCTTCACATGTTAACATGCTTACACATCAACATTCATATATATATATATATATATATATATATATATATATATATATATAAGTGAGGGAAATTTTATCTTATTCATGTTTCCTCTCTTTTGTCATCTCCCTCTACCACTTTTTTTAAGGAAAGAATATATTTTACTAGATCCCATACTAGAGAGACACTACATCAAACTAGATCTCTCTAATAGTCTAGAGGATTTTAAGTCACTTCATTTATCACTTAAAGTGATAATATAGGAATACCATCACATATATCACATGCACAATAGGAAGAAGAACATGAAGTCCTTACTAGGAAACAACTCACTATTTATAGGGCCTTTAGTAGAGTAGCCCTAAATAGGTTGCCGAAATGATCATTACATCTCAAAAAATAGGAGGTTTTTGGATGGCCTAGAAAAATTTTCCATAAAAATTATTATTTTCCAACAAAATCCATGTATCATTTTACTACAAGAAACTATGCACAGATTTGGACACTAAAAAACACCTTCATAAATGCCTTCTTGCATGGACTTTCTTAATAGTCAACTGTAGTGGCAATTCAAGAGATGTGGCTATTACATGGAATGAATCCATAGAATTAATAATAACTTTAATAAATCCACATTATTTATGTTTTACATTCTTCTCAAAGTAACTAAACATGGTTGTAGACATTCTCAATGTGTGTGGCCTTCACATAATAGAAAGGTCTTCTAGATGGATCTTAAAAACATTGGTATTCTAAATATGCCACATATCATTCTTGTAGTGGATCTAAACCTTAATAAACACCAATATTAAGTGTGGGGTGATCATACTAGATCAAATACTATGGATAACGTTTTTCCAAACTATATGAAATAACATAGCCTAGTGGATGTTGCTCACATTCTATTTGAGCCAACCTAGGCTAATCACAGAACTAGAAAACAAGTTATCTCAAATAGGATGGATAATTTATTGATAAAATAATCTCTTATACTTAGTATTAGTTCTTAAAAATCCACTAATTTGAAGCAACACAAATTTGATGATAACCCCATTGAGCTGTAACTAGCTATGGGAACTCAGCAACTACCCACAATTTATAAATTCAACCCTCATTGGCTGATTTATGAGGATCATATATCTAATCAAGGATTATTGTAATATATAATAAATTTATTAGGGTAGACCTAACATTGTTTGTTTACAAATGAATCTCATCAAGGTACATGTGGTTTCTAAGAAATGGGCCAAAAACAAATTTATTGAAAGTGATAGAGAGATCATAGAGGTGGAAGAAAAAAATCAAAGCACATCTAGAAACTTTCCATTTCAATGACTTTAGATCTCATACATTACTATAACTTAAAGAACTAGAAAAAAATTACAAACTTTTTGATTGGAAAAAATAAAAGTGGGTCATGAAGATTATAATCAATTGGCTATCTAAAGGAGATGAAAACACACAAACAATTCACCATCGTGTTATGGTTAAGTGGGAAAAAAACACTATCTTGAATATTAGAGATCATAATGGGGGAAGACATAAATTATGATTTTATTTCTAAGGTTTTTGTTTCTCACTATAAGTACACCTTTTTGGATCCTCCTCAAGAAAATATTAGGGGCATCATGGTGGTGGCTACCTTATTTGATGGCTAGGTTAGCGAGTAATGAAACTAAGCCCTTCTTCATTCAATCACTATAAATAAACTACACAAAACCCTCCTCACTTTTCAATAAGGGAAGGCACCTAGTTTATATGGGTGGACAATTGAGTTCTAAATTAGTCTTTGGGACCATATTACAAATGTCATTCTTTTGGAAGTAAAGGAATCTCATATCTCTATAAAAATGCTTGCACCCTTTTCTTCCACTTTCATTGAAAATATGCCAAAGAATGATAAATTATCTAGATTTGAGCAATACCAACCCATATCTATAAGATTATTTCTAAGATCATAGTTGATTTCCTTAAACCTATCTTATCTACACATATCTCCCTTGAATAGTTTGGTTTTTTAGACAAGAGGCTCATTCATGACACCATTGGCACCACTTAGGAATATTTACATTAGCAACAAGTTTATTGAAGGGTATTTTTCCCATTGTCACCACTTAGGAATATTTTTATATATTTATCACCATCCTTACACATAATTTATTTATTGATGACATACTCATCTTTGGGAACAATACCCTTCAATAAACTAAGTGCTTAGATTGTATTCTCAAACTCTTCACTTATGTTACTAGGATGGTGATAAATATATAGAAATATGCCTTATATTTCTTCCATATTGCCCTTATTACAAGGAACCTCATTTATATGATGTTCCCTTTCCCCATCCATGTTTCTAATGAGTGCATAAAATACTTGGGAAAAGTCCTCAATACAAATTACTACTACTACAAAGACTAGCTTTGTCTCATTGAAAAGTTGAAATGACACGTTAATTTGGTACAACCACTAGATTTATATGGAAGATAGACTAATAATGATTAAAATTACTCTTGAGGCTATTCTAGTTTATTATATGTCTATTGCTTTTGTTTCATGAATGATCATCAACAACATTAGGTAAATGTACTTGCACTTTTTATGGAAATACAATAAGGAAAACAAATGCATACCACTAATCAAATTAAGCATTATTTCACAACCAAAGTATGATGGTGGATGGGGCTTAAAGGACCTAACTTTTTTCTCCAAGGCTCCAGTAGCTAAATCAACCTATAATTTAATCACTAAATAAGGAATTTGGTAGGAGATCCTACACAAGAAATATATTTACCCACTCTATATTTTGCAATGGATCTAAGTGAGTCATAATATACATACTAGAGCATCACTCTTCTATAAATATATTACATAGAGTTTTTTAACATTATCTAATCTTATCTAGCTTAGGACCCTGGGGACAGGTTTGACATTCACATTGGGAGGGATGTGATCATCAGAATTATACCTAAACTTCACTTCCCTAACACTTTTAGGTTTCCTTACATCAAAAAACATATTTTGTCTTGTTGATGCCTATAACTTTTCCTTGTCTAGTAAGTGGCACTCATTTGTAAATTCATAGAGGTTATTAGTCTAAATGAATAATATGCCCCTCTTTGTGAGATTTATCATGATTATTTCATTTCAAGAGTCATTTTTCTCACTAATATAGTGGAAAAATTATGTTGGGTATTTACTCCTGATGATGGCATGTATTCTATTAAACAAGGATACATAGCACTTAGGCCTCTATGTCATGTTGAGATAGACCCATGGTGGTGGAAAATATTATAAAATATGTAAGATCCCCCTATGAAAAATATACACTTTTGACTCACTCTACATAATAATATATTGACTTAGGATAACCTAATGAACATTTGTTAGAATAGGCTGAGCTACTTCTCACTATGATGGGAAATTACTGAATTTATTAGTGACCTGTTCATATTCTATAAATTATCTAGGATCATTGGGATACAACCACATCACATATATATTGTCCTACATGGGAGGGAGATAATATGATTGAGGCTTGGAATAAATGGCACACACATATGGGCCTCTCAGATTCCTTTAAAACATTACCACTTCAACTTTGCTAGAGTATTTGGATTGATAGAAATGAATCTATTTTCTCCAACACCTAGCCTTTTCCCATTTTTAGGCTTTAAAAATACAAATGTTCTTTGTTGACTATGCATTCCAAGCACAATATCAATCTTCATATCATCTTATCACTTTAGGTGGATTCTTCTTAGGCACATTGCTTCTGTGATGGTGCATCATGCAAGAATCCAAGTCTTTGCAGAGTTGGAGGAATTATTATCTTCCAAAATAGAGTGATCACATTCCAATAAGGAATGGGTAACCATTATAATAACTTTACTAAGTTATAATCTATGATTTTTACACTCACCAATGCTATAGATTTTGGAATCACTTTTTATCAGTGTAATCTAATTCCAAGTTGGCATGTGACTAGTTGAATGGTATGGCTCAATGTAAACACATCATTTTAAGTCACCTCATCAACAGAGCTTTGGACCTTACTACACATTTTCATCCCCTTTATTTCATTCACATTCTAAGGGAGCATAACTCTAGCGTAGACATGCTATCAAAATAAGCATGTAATCTTGGAAAAGGTAAGGTACACTACAAGTTTTGAATGAAGATAGAACATACACCATGAGGGAGCTTCCCCTCAACTAAATGGTTGATTAACACCTAATTGGGGCTGATTTAAGTGTATATAGTATATACCTTTATGGATCTATACTAGGTCAAGGCTTATTGGCTTCCTTGGGACCAAACATACCCATGCTTAAGTGGTGTGTTGCCTAGTTTTTTCCTCCTTTTAGCTTTGCACTCATCTTTAGATTACCATTTTATGGAAAATATAGATTAACTCTCTTTTTTAAAAATTTAATACTAGATAGCAACATTTTTCATTTAAAAATGTGTGTGTGTGTGTGTGTATATGTATGTATGTATGTATATGTGTATTTATATATATACATATACATGTAGTCTACATATATATACATATGCATGTGTGTGTGTGTGTGTGTGTGTGTGTGTGTGTGTGTGTGTGTGTGTGTGTGTGTGTGTGTGTGTGTGTGTGTGTCTATATGTGTGTCTATGTATGTGTGTGTGTGTGTGTGTGTGTGTGTGTGTGTGTGTGTGTGTGTGTGTCTATGTGTATACATATACATGCATATAGAATCACCTTGTTAATAGAGTTTTGGACCTTGCTACACATTTCATCCCCTTCCTTTCATTTACATTTTAAGGGATCACATCTCCAGAGTGGACATGATGAAAAAGAGGGTGTGCAATCTTGGGGCAAGTAAGGTACACTTGTAGGTTCTAAATGAAGATAGAACATACACCATGAGATATCTCCCCCTCAACTAAATGGTTGATTATCACCTAATTGGGGCTGATTTGAGTGTATCTAGTATACACATTTATGGATCAAAACCGTGTTGAGTCTTATTGTCTTCCCTGGGCCCAAATATATCCATGTTTATGTTATGTTTTACTGATTTTTTCCCTCCTTTGAGATTCATTCTCATCTTTATATTTTTATTTTATGGAAAATATTCGTATCTTTTTCAGAAAACTTAAATATAGATACCAACATTTTTATTTTGAAAAAAATGTCTGTGTGTGTATTTATATTTATATGTATATGTATATATGTATGTATGTGTGTATATGTATTTATATATATATATACATATGCATAGATAGATAGATATACATACATATATATGCATATATATACATATACATGTGTGTGTATATATGTGTGTGTGTATCTACACACACACACACACACACACACACACACACACACACACACACACACACACACACACACACACACACACACACACATATTGTGATCATAGGAATTTAACAAAGAGAGGAGGTTAAATCAAGTGTTAGTCCATAAAACCATGAAATCAACACACTAACATACTAACATCTCTAAGAATAGATCTTAAGGGGAGCTTAATAAACAAACAAAACTTAAAAATTCAACTAAAATGCAGAGAACTATAATCTTTACCTTCCTTGAGAGATCCAAATGATTTATTCATTGGCTTACTCGGATTGTGCTTAAAAGGTCTTCATCAATGGGGCTTGGCTATCTCCATCTCCTCTTGACACCATGTTTGGCTTGGCTTGGCTTGATTTTGGCATTATAACACTATTCATTTTCTTTATGGATCAGCTCCAACAATATAACTCTACTATGTTTCAAGATATCTAAATGAAGATCTCTAGGCTTGTATTTATAGATTTGGAAATCAACTTGAAATGGGTTAAATCCTTACTTTGGTTGGTTTAAAAGTAACTCCTATAGAGTTATGAGTTGTCAAGAACTCATGATTTTCAATAAATAGACATGGGTCTCTAAAAAAATATTTTTAGATATTTTTCAAAATTGACAACTCAAAAAAGGTAATGATTAGCTTTTAAGATGCTCTTGATATTTGAATTTTCTTTTTTGATAATTGATTTAATTGATCATGGATGAATTAAATTAGGCTTTGATTGGGATTTTATTAGGATTTTATGTTAATAACCCTTTTTAGTCTTTTAAACATTTGTGCAATATTTAGTTTAAATGATGGTGCATTTGTTCAATTTAATTGATTAATAGGCCAAATTGATTTATTGCATGGTTATGAAGCCAAATTTGAGACATTTATAAATTCTTAGGCTAGATGGTCAATGGTTGGTAAGAATTGGTTTAAAGTTAGATATGAAGTCATTGGTGGCCAATTTTAGGTATCTATAGTTTGCCCCTATTTGGGAAGATGTTGTAAAATCGTAGGGCATAACAATGTCTTCTCAAAGAAAGAAAAGGCTTATATGCCAAAAAGAAGATGATGGTTTTAAAGAAAAGCTCATGATAATGTTTAGGAAGCCTAGGATGATGCCTCATTGACGGAGTGGTTGTCATATTGGTTGATGGATGGTCCCTCAAAAATAATCAAGAATAAAGGTGGAATTAACCCATGGGTGAGTTTAATCTAAATAAGAAAATGCTTGCATGTATTGACTCAAAAAGGTATTGATTTACCCAAAGGAAGTTATAATCAAGAATAAAAGTCAAACTAATGATTTTCCCATAGGTGGTTATAATCATTAAGATTTCCTATATTAGATAAATATGATTGATTAATATAGTTGTGCCCTAATTAGGGTGGATTAGCAAGCATGACTCAAGGATAGAACATGTTTCACATATTAAAGATGAGAGAGTGCAAATGTATATGTGATGGCCTAATGACTAAATAAGCCACAAAAAAACAAGAATATGAGGGTATAAATTGATGAAAGAGATGGATAGAAGAATAAGATTGATCAATAAAAAATATTTAGTTATACCTGCCAATGAGGAGATGCTCATCCTTATTAGCATTAGTATAACTAGAATGGTCAATGGTTTGATTTGATCAAGATGGGTGGAAGGATTTTCTAGGGTACCAAGGAGAAAATTCTATGTCCCCATTTCTTATACGACTTCTTAAG
Source organism: Torreya grandis (assembly GCA_037957365.1). Taxonomy (NCBI): domain Eukaryota; kingdom Viridiplantae; phylum Streptophyta; class Pinopsida; order Cupressales; family Taxaceae; genus Torreya; species Torreya grandis. The sequence goes on from JARHVA010002236.1 coordinate 648,259, forward strand.
ATGATTTTTGATATAGCACATGTTGGTATGCCTCATTATATAAAACACTATGAGGACTTGGCCTAAATATGTAGAAGGACTGACTCCTGATCCAATACTTAATTGAAAACAACTCACCATTGCTAAAAACCATGACGACAATGTTGAATAGGGATGGACTCAATAATAATGTGCAAGGAATCACCTAATGAACACATATAAATTGAGTTGAGGTAACAGTGCTAAAAACAAACAAGCAGGCAAGTGAATAAACAAAAAAACAAATAGAAAGCAATAGAAAGAATCCTATAATGGATTTTCCACAATAGGGAAGATCAAGGATAAATGACTAGTTTTAGACATGATAAGTGTTTTTGGATTTTGAAATTTTTGTGAATGTTTATAGAATTTTAGAGTATCCCAACCTGATTAGAAATCATGAGATACTACATAGTCCAAGCTCATAAAACATTGAGAGCATGGAAAACTTGAAAAGATGTAAACAAAATGGCAAGAACATGATGACAAAGGGGGACTGAGATGACCTCAACATGAATCAAACATAAACCACATAGTCCTAAAATTACCTTATTTCATAGTAGTTCCACCTTATAGCAAAGGAATCTAACTACTATAGTAGCTAATTCAAACAAAATAGGCACAGTTGGCATGATGGCACAATATGGCATAAGAATGGCTAGTTGGTATGTCTATGCACAATAAATAAATGTTACCCCTAGCTTGCCCATAAGTGGATATAACTAGGATATAACTGATCAAATCAATGATACTAATTTGCCTATAGGCTTTTATAATTAGTAGCAAGATAGTTGAAACACTGATTTGCCCACATAGGCAAATATAATCAAGTTGACATAAATAAACATGATAATAAGGGAACAAGAAATGAAGGATGAAATTGACAAAACTTCTATCTTACTACTCCAAAATATTTCCTTTATCTAGAATGATTGAAATGACTGCTAAAACTAATCTGATTTTGCATGCTAAAAATGTGAAACCAATGGATAAACCAAGGTCAAATAGGATAGGATAAGTTGTGATGCAAAACATGTTTTGGTTGATAAAATGGAATGGTAGGATGGATAAGTGATAGGACAGTGATAGGCTAGTGGAATGATATAGAATAATGTTGAGAAGGTTGCCCCTAAGTGGTAAGATGACTGGTTGGGGATGTGATAATGGAAAAAGGAATGGCAAATTGAAATGGTATGGTACATATTTATGTCTAGATAATGATTAGTTATAGGATTAGATATGTTTGGCCTAGGTGTGGTTTTTAGATTTGGATGTGTTTGGCCTAGATTTAGATGATGACATATGATTATGTTGTTCTTGATGATGTGGAAATGCATGTCTTGATCAACAAATTATACAAATTAAATACTCAACCATGTTAATTTCTAGCCCACACCTCATCTAAATAGTTTTTTTATCAAGAATGGGCTTCAAATTTAGATGCCAATGATGTTTTTGTGATCTTAGTTGGTCATTGATTATGTTTCTTTCAAGCACTGAGATAAGATATATTTGTATCCTATAAAAAATAAAGTGCATCCATGGATGTAAAAGAGGGATAAATGTTGGATGATATGTTTTTTATGAAATGGAATGGTGGATGATAATGGAATGGATAATGGTTGGGCAATAAATAAAGATCAGGATTTTCAAGCACACATAATGTTGTTGATTCTAGATTTGACATAACTTAGGATGTGTTGGGGTCAAAGAATTTTGAATATAATCTCAATATGACCACCAAATTCTTCTATTGTTTGAGCCTAAGATCAGCTACCATCTGATTAGGCTATAGATTGGAAGTTATAAATATTTGATCTTTGATAATGTCTTCATCAAGTAGTGAAAAACTTTTGTGCTCAGCGATTGGCACCTCGAAGAGGTTTCTACCAATGAAGTTGTCTTAATTGTCCCATAACACCTCTAAAATGGTTTCACTAAGGAATTTTTATTTTTGAATTTGATTGTCTTTTATCACCTCCAAAAAGGTTTCACTAAGAGATGCTGAGTTGGAAATGTGATAGTCCCATAATGCCTCTTAAAAGGTTTCACTAGGATATATTTTTTTTTATGAATTTGGTATTGGCCCCTATAATGTTCTTTAACTAATATGTCTTCATAGATGGAGTTCAACAAGGTGTGATTCTATCGGTCCCAATCCACACTTGTGGGAAATGGTGTGTCAATAATATGTCTATGTTGGTTAGTGGTATTGGCATGTGAAATGGTAATGGAATGAGGGTTGGAAACACAATCCTCATAGAAGATACTAGGATAACTCATGTTGAAATTGAAGAACTCATCCTCAAAAAATGTAGAAATATCATAAATGTATTTAGACTAATATATGAGGTAGGCATAACCAATGATGTAATAGACATGAACATATTTTAGTTTTGAATGTGATTCTGACTCAAAGGACAATGAATCCAATGTTGAGATTGATGTTGATTCTAATTCTGATGGTAAGTCAAATGTAGGTTTAATAATAGGACCTAACTCTAACTTTGATTATTCATCTAATGTGGATACTACTACAATGATGTTCTAATAAATGTTTGGTATTGGAAAAGTAATGGCATGTGATGGCATAATGGGCTCCATAGAGACTAATTTGTCAAAGTGAGATTCTTCTAGGAAGGGAAAAAGGTCAAGAGATAACTACTTAGATATTGTCTTGTCAAATGGAAGCTCTTGAAAAATAGGAATATGGTTGAGGTAATTATTTTCCCAAAGGTGGATATAATCATTAAGAAGTGACTCAGTAAAGACTAGCTCATCAAAGTGAGACTCCTCGATAATAGGTATAGAATTGAAAGGTGATTCATCATAGCTTGACTTATCACAAATGGTTATCTCAACAAAAACATCATGGATTGGTTGGTTCTTTTGGCCTTGGTTTACAATCAATTTTAAAATACTAGTTTTGAATATATTTTAATCTTCGAATGATTAGCTTGATTAGAAGGGTAATGATTGGCTTGATCAAGGTATTGATTGGCTTGGTTGGGGTTATGATTGGATTATTTGGGATCTTGATTGGGTTAGTTGGATAATGATAGGGTTTTGTAGAGCTTGCTTTCTCATATAAGCTAAAGGATGAAGTCTTGAAATGGTAGCAATAATGCATTGTGGAGCTTGATTGCTTACACAAGCCAAAGGATGAGGTCTTGGTATATAAATGGTATTCCTTGGATGTTATGGATCTTGGTAGCTCATGTAATCAGAAGGAGGATTAATGGTAGCTAATGATTGGATAATGAAAGAGTGTCATGGAGCTTGATATCTTGTATGAGCCAAAGGATAGGGTCTTAGAAGAATAAGTATAGGGCATCTCACATATTGATTGCTTGCATAAGCCAAAGCATCCAAGTCCTCCTTATAGACCATATCATCCTAGATGGTAACTTTATTTGGATCATAAATAGGTTTTTGAATTTTTTCCTTGGATTGATTATGGTAAGGAGGATATGAATCCACCTTAAAAATAATATTATCTTCAGAAGGGTCTTCAACAAAGCCATAAAAATCATTTTGTATGGCCATTTCATCATAACTTGGATTTTACATGACTCCATCATAAGTGTATCTAGACATATCCATGTTGATGGCAATGCTCCACAACAAAAAATGCTTAGAGTTCTACAAAATCTAAAAAATAATGTCTAAAGGAAAATGGTTCAAACTTGGTCCAACTTGGTCTATGTAGTGGAGTTGTATCTCCAAAATGGTCTGATAGTATATCAGTATCTCCAAAATGTTGTGTTAAGACTTGGAATAAAATAGTCTAACATCAAATGTCATAGGTATAAAAGGTTAAGTGTTTGAATAAAAATTGGTATGTAAAAATTCTAGGCCAAAGTGTTCCAAACATGGTCTAAAATAGGAAAGAAAAAGAGTCACTAGGTATTTTGTCCAAACTCATAGTTGACTCAAATAGGTTGTGCTAGGACTTTTATCCAAACAACATCAAAATCTAGTCTTTAAACAAAGATGATGTGATGTGATTTAATCTAACAAGTTTGGAACAACTTTGATATAAACCTGACACATAGAATCAAACATAAACATGATTAGTTGGTATAAGGAATAAGGCAAAAGTCACCTCAAAAAAGGTTGTGCTCTACCAAATAAAGTCATAAACAATGATTGGGATAGGATATAAACAAACAAATAATATTTATCAAATTTGGGTAAGGAATTAACCTAAGTTGCACAACCCAAAAGAGAAATATTTATGTTTTAGCCCATATGTGGTGAGGCCTAAATAGAAATAAATTACTATTTGGATCCAAACTTGTAAAATTTAATTAAAAACTCAATGTTTGATGACTAGGATTTTTATGAATAAACAAGTTTAGAAAAAATCAGATGACATGATTGTGCTAAACAAAGATACAAATGGTAGACATGACATGGTTTGATAATGATAATGATTGGCTTGGATACAAGACAAGATAAGTTGTTTGAAACAACTTAGGTAGCATAATGATGTTAGTAATCCAAAAAGATGTGATCAGTGGTTATGTTTTAAATACTTCTTAAGGCACAAACTTGATAATGATTTAGGTAGTATAACAGTACCCATTTCAGTCAAGTGACACACACACAAACAAGTTTAGCAAAAATTGCAAGGCACAAGTGTGGTGTAAAATGGTTATCATAACACCTCCTCAAACAAAAAAGTGATGTATAAATAAACTTGTTTTTTACATGGTGTAAACAAACATATAATTTTTAGTTTCAAAACACCAAGCAATAAAGAATAAATGACCAAAATACAACTAATTATAATTGTCTTATATCCTATCAACATGTGGAAAAGTGCAGTTGAATAAAACTAATTTATTTTCAATCATCTAGATTGATCCCATGTGTACACACTTTCATGTATGTACATAAGATAAGAACCACATCAATTGAGTCTATGTTAATTGGCTTGTTGTGAAAAGGTCTTGTCCTTTTCACAACCACTACATCTATCACGTTCTTAGTGTATTATGATGTCTATATTGATCATACATCCCATGTTTAACCTCCTACTAATGGAGATGGTTTAAATACTCAAATCATCATCCTAGTGGGGTGATTCCAATTTGTATACCCCCCATGGAGAGGGGTTGAAGATGATGTAGGGAGATAAAGCCTCAATTAAAAGCTTCCCTAAAGAACTTATGGGAGGTGATGAAGTCCCCCTCACAACTCAAGATGCATAAAATAAAATCTAAGTAAAAAAGGCTTTATAGGTTATTTTTAGATCACCCAAACCATACGGGTTTTGGGGAGAGTCTAGATAGATTATTTTCTATGCCTTTGGATTAAGGCACAATTTATAGTGAAAATAGTGCTTTTAATCCCACAAGTTCCCTATAGGGGATGGGGGGAGAGCATACACGCATAAATTCCTTTTTACAAAAATAACAAACAATAAATAATTTACATGAAAATGAACTTGCTCAAAAACATGTAAACTAACATGATGTTAAGTTCATTTTAAGGTACCAAAATAAAATGTTTTGTGAAGTTTGGCCCCTTGTCTTTCATTAGAAACTTGCTAAAAACTTGAGAAAGCAACCAAGGCATAAAAAATGAACTAAGTTCTTTTTAGATACCCAAAATATGATGTGAGAAAGATTGACAACATGTTCAAATTTTATTAGGTTCATTGTTATACACCAATTGAAATATTTTAGTTAGGTTTATGGCATATTGACAAATTCAAAAGAACTTTCACAAACATAAACTAAGGAAAAACATAACCATGTTTATTTTAAGCACCTTAAGTCTAAATGTTTAATTTAGCCTAATTCATTTTAAACACAAAATTTAAGTGTTATAAACCATTTAAGCATGCATATTGATGTTCAATGTTTTCCTTGACCCTACAAAAATAAGAGAGTAACCCCCTGCTTGGAATCACTTTCAAGTTGTGAGAAAATGAACTTTGAAAAAGGTCTCATATTTGTGTTTCACCTATGAACCTGAAGGCAAAAACATTATGCTCAAAAATACTTGTTAACTCAATAAAACATAAAAATTAATATTAAACTTATGAAAACATGCAAATAACAAGTTAGAAGAATAAAAAAAATAAAACCAAACACATAAAACATAAAAACTTGTAGTTAGTATTCTGATCATAACTTTTAAAATATATATTAGTTTATCACAAAAAAATTGAAGGTTGTTAATAACTCCAAATATCACCTATTTGTTAAAAATCAAATAAAATAATCAATAAAAAAAAGTTATGATCTCTATACCAGACATTTTTTAGCAAAAAAAAGAAAACAAAAGTGATAGTTGTTAAAATATAAAGTTTTGTTTTGAAAATTTCAAAGAATATTAATGAAACATTTAGTTATACTCCTACAAAAATTTAGAAAACAATATTGAGTATATAAAAAGTTATTAATTATTTATGGGCCATTTTACTCTAGCAAAGCAAAAATAAAAACATATTTAACAACTAAGAACAAAATGATTCCATGGGTTACATGTTCATGAAGAGTCCCACTAGGCATGCCATTTGTGATAATAGGATTTAAATAAGGGGATATTAGTATTGTGTTAATATAGTAAATCAAATCTCAAAAAACACACTAATAACTAACACCTTAAGCCTAGATCAAAGGGAGGAGCATAATAACAAAGCTATGATGAAAACACAACTAAAACATAAAAGATAAATCCTTTACCTTAGTTATGTCTCCAAGATGGCTTATTGAAGTGGGTTACTCAGATTGTGCTCAAGAAGTCTTCATCAATGGATTTTTGCTACCTTCATCTCCTCTTGGCACTATGTTTGGTTTGGCTTGGCATGATTTTGACATTATAACACTATGCATTGGCTTCATGGATCAAATCCAACATTATAATTCTACTATGCTCCAAGCTCTCTAAGACTCTAAATGAAGAGCTCTAGGCTTGTATTTATAGATCTTGAAATCAACTTGGAATGGGTTAAATCCTTATCTTGGTTGGATTAAAAATAACTCCAGTAGAGTTATGAGTTGTCAAGAACTCATGATTTTCAATAAATAGGCATGGGTCTCCAAAAAGATATTTTTAGATATTTTCTAAAAGTGACAACTCAAAAAAGGTAATAATTAGCTTTTAAGATGCTCTTGATATTTGAATTTTCCTTTTTGATAATTGATTTAATACTTATGGATGAATTCAATTAGGCTTTGATTATGATTCCCTTAGGATTTGATGTTAATTAACCCTTGTTATGCTTTTGAACATTTGTGTAAAATTTTAAATAAATGATGGTGCATTTGTTCAATTTAATTGATTAATAGGCCAAATTGATTTATTGTGTGGTTATGAAGCCAAATTTGAGATAGTTAGAAATTCTTAAGATAGATGGTCAATGGTTGGTAAGAATTGATCTATAGTCGGATATGAAGTCATTGGTAGCCAATGTTAGGTGTGTGTGTGTGTGTGTGTGTGTGTGTGTGTGTGTGTGTGTGTGTGTGTGTGTGTGTGTGTTTACATACATAAATACATACATACATACATACATACATACATACATACATGCATACATATATATATATATATATATATATATCACTAAAACTAAAAGAATATATGGTACATTTATTTAATATTATATGTATTAAATAAATTTATGTTTTATATTAATGTAATATTATATATACTTATATGTATTATAAACTAATAATTATAATTATAATTATATATATATATATATATATATATATATATATATATATATATATATATATATATATATATATATATATATAAATGTTATCCCCATATTTTTGTAAGAATTTATTGTGTGTTTTTTATTTCGGCTAGTCTGTTATTTTCTTCGATAAACATAAGTTGAAATGGCATGTTACTAATACGGGTCAATATTTACATATTCTAATTAAAATATATCATATTTTTATAATATATATGTTAATTATATATATTATATAACTATCTAACTATAATATTATATAATATACTAATAATATAGTATATATGATTAATATTATATGGGGTGAATGGTCATACCAATTAACACTCCCTCGCTTTACAAAAAAAAATATTACATCCACTTTGATGATTTAATTACAACATGGTTCCATGCCTAAAGTGTGGCTTGAATTAACACGAAATTTATATTGATGCGAAGACAAGGCATTGATGTCCCAAAGTCTATCTTGTAACTTCCATTTGTCTATGTTGTCAATATATTGACACCTAGATAAATTACACTATGGTTAAGAACATATAAAAAATCCATAATCACACCCATAAAAGAAAGGGAAAGGCCATAAATAACATGTAAATAGTGAAATATTTAAAGGTGAGTTATGCGGTGATAGTGAGGGGAAATGATAAGGTATTTCATAGGATATTATACACTAGGTGGTTGTATAACAATACAATATTATATATAATATATTAATATAATATAATATTAGCTTCATCAAACATTATACCATTTGAAGACAAGCATAATTCTATGTGGTGACATATGGATAACACTTATCCCATATATTTTATAGAGCATGTAGCCACACACAAGTGGGCTAGAAGAAGTAACTACCTAGGATTTTGATCATTCTTGTTTAATGATTTTTATGATTGATTCTAAATTTTCTCCAAGATCTTTCACCTAATTTCTTCATTTTGTGCCTTATTCCATTATTGTGCATCTAGTGGACCAATATTTAGGGCTAATGTTCCTTGTTATTCTCCCTATATGATTTACTATTTTTGGTTACATAAAATTAACACTATAATCGTAATAAGGATTCTCCATTGCTCTCACAAGTGTGATTAACACTACATTTTGATTTCCATTCTACAAATCAAATAATAGAAACATTGAATTATACATATTTAATTTGTTGATATAAATAAACCCTATTCGAACCCAAAAATGTTGAATTCCCATTCTAACAATTTTTAAGGCTAAATGTCTATCTAAAAAATTTTAAGAAAAGAAAATTTTGATTTCTTCAATAGAAATCAAGATTGATGGTCTCATGATCCATCATGTCTCCTATCCCTTGTAAAATAGATCTACTTCTTACCACATCTAAAGCAAAAAACTATCATTTAGGCAACCAACTTAGGATTATTGAGTTTTGACATAGCATTCAATAGACCCTTTCATCACTTAAATTTTTCACTTTTACTTGTTTATGTATCTACATTTCATGGACTATTAAGAGGACCCTTAGTTTAATGAATTATATAAGATTGACTATGTAGCCTTAATGTCTTATCCCTATGTTAACAACATTATAATGGTAATTTGGGTAGAACATCAAATGTAAATCTTGCATACAAGGGAAAGTGAAGTTGATCTACAAATAAATCCTAGCTCAGAGAAGATAAATCACACTTACCCTTCTCCTTGTTGGTACATTTAGATAATCAAGGCCATGACCAAGATAAATCCACTAGACCTAACCAAGGGTTCCCTTACAATAATAATATCACTAGAGAGGGTTCCAAAGCCTCTAGTCAAGAAATAACATGTAATAACCCTAGTTAGGTCCTATGTTTAATATATTCACAAAGTAAATGAAAAAGTAAAGTAAAATATAACCTAATTTTCACCAAATCTCATGGCACAAAATGGGGGTAATAAACATTAAATTAAACATGCATAGAAGATATTTACTTAATCCAATGCAGAGGAAATCCTAATTCTTGGAGAGAGAAGCATATAAGATAACAAATTAAAATCTATCTAATTTAACAAGGAAGAGCAAGAGTTAATAATACTTACCTTTGAAGAGGAACCTATTGAGCCTCAATCTCTCCCTTGGCCAAGGTGCTTCATAAGAGGTTGTTGTGGTATGTAAGGAGAATAAGGATAGGTCAGCTCTAGGATACATAACTTCTCTATAGATTTAAAATACTTCTCCACAAGACAAGATTTGTATCTCCAAGTTTAGTATTGAAACACAAACAATGTTCCTCAACTAGAATAGTAGATAAGTATATGCATAATATATGATGTTCTTCTTCTTCTATATATAAATGGCAAAAAGGATGTGAGTATATAGTTAGATCTAGCCCTAAAATATTATGAAAGTTTATCCAACAGTGTTGACCCAAATACCCCTATATTTTTTAATTAATAAAATAAAGTATGGTCCCGATTGGGTTGGCCAAGGCTGATTTAGACCCATAAGTTGCTAATCTAGTTTAAGTATAGGGTCAACCCAGGCCAATATTATTTGATAAATGTTAAAAATAGTATTTGGCTTAGTGAGGGATTATTTGAGGTAGTGAATTACTTGTAAGAGTGTGTAAGGGAGGTGTCAAAGCTTAGGGAAGTGTATAGGAGAATTTTGTGTTGGTTTCAAGTGGTGGTATAGGAAAAAAAAATCTTGTGAAGCACCAATAGTTTTCCCACCCATTTCCTGGTGCACCATTTAAGGTGTACACTCAAAGAGATTAAGACTCGATGAGTTTTTTCAAGATATAAAGCATCAATAATTGATGAAATTTGAAAATATTATGTGTATACATATTTCCCACTTGAATCTCATCACATGTTATGTAGGTGTAATATGGGATGGTGCTTTTGGAAAAGAACATAACAACACACAATGCTAAGCTAAATAAAATGTAGTAAGAAATGAATAAGATAAATGAAAGGGTAGAATTGAAAAATCCATACCTTTAATTACCTTAGCGATGTAGAAGAGGAAGGAAGTGAAATAAATGTTAAGATTTCTAGTGTAGGGAACATTAAATGAACCTACAAAAATAGTGAAATTTTGATTTTTAAAAAAAATATACATGTAATACGTGAAACTATTCTCTATGATGACAAGATTTCAAAACATCTTGAGGTTCAAAAAAGAGCTACTAGAAATAAAGTTATGGTTTAAAAATGAAATCTAATTTTAAATATTTGAGAGGTAAATAATTTTTAATAGTAAATTTAAATAGGGCAAAAATTAATTCATTTATTATTTTACTATTCTAGGAAAATATTGCTTTGAGAAACCCAATTTGACATTAGAGGGTGACCTTATTGAGGAGATGACAGCTACAATGTGGAGGATGCCTAGAAGCTATAGCTAGTATAGTGTAGGTAAGGGAAGCATTAATTTCAAAGTTTTGATAAATTTTAATTAAAATCAACCTAAATATATAAAATTATATGTTATGAAAATTTCAAACACTGAAACTGACCCTAAGAAGATTTTAGGTAAACTAGGGGTAGAATGGGGTATTAGGTAGGAAAATATTAGACTAATAAATGCCTAAGGCATTTATGGAAAATGGTCAAAAATTCATTACAAACTAAGAACAAATTCAGCCCTATCAACTTAGTTTTCAAGGCAAGAGAAATCTAGGGGGTCGACTGCATAGTAATGGGCCAATGTAGTATCATTGGAGGTGGTTGACTATGTAGCATAGGGTCAATCTAGTTCAAAACAAGGAAATGGATAACATAGTACCTTCCAGTGGCCAATATAGTTTTTTGAAAGAGGATTGATTTAGTATTAGATAGGTTGATTGGGTCTGTAAGAATGGACTATGTAACAAAAAGTTGATGCAATATGGTAAAAATGTGATAGGGATGATTTAGTATTAAATAGGTTGATTATTTAGGAAAAAGGGAAAATATAAAAATAGATTAAATAAGCTAATGAAGTAGTTAATTTGTATCTTTTTTAGAATATTTAATAATATATGTTATCATTATGACATCAAGATATAATACATTCTCTATTGTTTGATATTTTGTATAGTCAGAAAATATTTTGGCATCTAGTAGATATGTTTTGGATACCAAATTTGTTGGAGTGTTTTTCAGATGTAGATAGAGCTTAGTTAGTTTCCTTGGGTTTTGGAGGGATCATGGATATGAGATGGATATTATTGAGTGTTGATCTAGTTGTCATGTTCTTAGGAGCATGGGAATGGTTGACCAAAACATTCTGATGGGAGGTGGAGGGGAATTTTATATAGGTAGATACCACTTTAGAGGATGTCCATACCTTTCTTAAACTTACTATTGATGGGACATCGATGATATGTGATACACTAGAGTCAAAGGATGAAAACTATCCTTACTCTAGTGGGTAACATACTCAAATAGGATATATTTGGGTTTTTATGTTAGCTTATTTGATGCTTATGTCATGTCTATTCTAGATATTTAAAAGGTTATTATATGGCTTATGATAGCACAAATTTTATGCAATAAGTCAAATGGTAAGGTACTATTGTACGTGATAGCCTTGTGTTAGTTTTTCCTAGATTAAGGTGTCTTATATGATCTTAGTTCTATCATTTGGGTCTAACTCATGCATGATATGTATGGGATGATGACCCATGCGTAGAAGATGATGGGTCCCATAATTCCACTGAGTACATATATCTATGAGATATTTCCTATGTATCATCTATCTAGGTTACCCCATGGAGTCAATGATAGGTTACCTCAGGTTATACAGTGGAGGTAGGACCATGTAGTGCATGTCATACCCCATGTTATAGCTTTATAATCTATTATATGAGGGTAGATTATGTGGTATATTTACACTTATATTGTTATTATATGCTCAAGTTGGGCAATTATTATTATAGGTTTGGTGTGTGTGCAGATCATACACCACTATACTTTATTGGTAGAGATATATATAGTAGATCATATACATATACATTTAGGGATACCACATCTAGTAGCCTCTTTAGTAGTTCCTGCTTATTGGGCATAACATGTAAAGAGCTGAGAGGGAGGGGGTTTAGGAGTTCTAGTTGAGATACCTATGAGTAGGCTTCAATGAGTGAGACCATGGGATAGTTAGGCATGCCATCAGGAGGTGGCATGGATTAGAGGGGATTATTCCATGGATGTGGATGTAGGAGATTTGGGAGCATAATAGGGATGATAATAGAGAAGATAGTAGCTAATGTGATCTCATGGGAGATAGAGACACCATCGATAAGAGGATACACATGTGTTAGTAGTCACATAAGGGGGTCTAACAATAGTTATAGGACATAGTTGGTCTATAGAGAGGTCACTAAGGAGTATACCATAATGGGCTTGATTGGTGACTCCTATTTTTTCACTTGTGTAGAGGCAGCCAATAGAGGAGGTGCTTGGTAGGTGAGTGGATGAGGAAACTGTGGTTGGAAATATCAGCATTGGTGAGAAATGTTTGGATTTGGTTTGAGTTTTTTACATATATCACTAGTTGCATTGTCATTTTATGATATATATATATATATATATATATATATGATTTGAGATATACATACATGATATCTTAGGTATATTTGGTTTCTAATTTTGTAGATATTGCTACTGAAGAGATCAAATAGAGATCCCTAATTATAGATGTGCATCATGATATTTTGGATGGAGTGTTTTCACATTATGATCCTTCCATTTGGTTGATATTTTGGTACCATCTACCCAAACTCATGCTAGTTTGTTTAGAATAGTGGGAGAGTTTACATGATAGTTATAGGCATAAGGTGATGGTTTACAACCACCTATAAGGGTAGGAGCTAAGAGGCTAAATCCTGGTAGACTTCAGCATAGGAGCAAGCCGTGCACATGGTGACTACCATATAGCTTGGATAGGTATAGGCCTAGGTGTCCAACCTAAAAAGTCAGGTTGTTAGCTTTAGATCTTGGGCTTCCTCCTTACATCACACTATTGAATGGGGCCAGTCACATGCATCCATGGGTAGCATGGGTAGGCTATAAGATAGGCATGATGGAGCATAGCCTTATAGATGTAGTTATTTTATTTTTTACTTGTATTATATCAAACTCATGATATATATATATATATATATGGATATTTCATTAGTTTATGATTTGTACTTGTATGTGGATGGATGTATGGATATATTTCATTTTAAGCACATGTATTTTACTTTTATTATATATTGTATGGGAAATATGTGGTGTATGTTATATATATATATATATATATATATATATATATATATATATATATATATATATATATATATATATATATGGATATTTCATTAGTTTATGATTTGTACTTGTATGTGGATGGATGTATGGATATATTTCATTTTAAGCACATGTATTTTACTTTTATTATATATTGTATGGGAAATATGTGGTGTATGTTTTCTTTTCTAGCATTATGTGATACACATACATGGTTAAAAAGAAGAACAAAATGACTTGGAAAAGTATAAATAATCAAAACAAATGTAATACACACTATATCATGATGGAAAATGTGTAAAAACAAGAGATGAATATATATATAAACCAAAATGGGAAAAAGGGTAACAAATGTTTTCAAACCATGTAAAAATATTTTCACCAAATTAAAATAAATAAAAGTCAAGAAGTATGAAAATTTGTAATAAAATAGAAAACACATGAAAACCAATGGTATAAAAACAAACAAACCATAAAGTCAATCAATCATATTAAGTCAAGATGGGAAGTATGAAAAGAAAAAAAAATGTAAGTATAAGTAAAATTAATCATACTAAATCAAGCTAGGAAGTATGATAAATTTAATAAAATGGTTGTAAACATAAATGCAATTAGAAAAAGAAGATAAAAATAAAGTGCTTACAAAGTAAGCATAAAACATACTAAATCAAGATGGGACGTATGTCAATGATGTGTAAATAATAATCTAATGCAAATTATCTCAAATTTGAAGCATGTAATTTTATTTTGACTTAGTTATAGTATGAACTGATTATTAGAATATTCTATGAGGAGGGCCTAGTCCTATCCAAGATCTTACATTGCAACTCATAAAGGGAACACCAATGAGGTTGAAACAACTATGGGAATAATTTGAAGACTTTTTAATGTGGTAATTTGTGAGGAAAGCCTATTCCTATCCATGGTCTTGCATTGAAACTCACAAGGAGAAAACTAATGAGCTAAATGGTAATAAGGGTAAAAATAAGGAAATGTTTTATTATGGTAATTTTTGAAGAGATCCTAGCCATATCCATGGTCTTAAACTAAAACTCATAAAAGGGAAACCCTAAGGGGAATGATCAATTAACAAAAAAATATTCATTAAGGGGAAATATTAGGATTATTTTAAAGGAAGAGGGAATGTAAAAAGCATGACATAGCTATTTATGAGAAAACCTTAGTAAACATGAGGTATAATAAGTAAAAAGGATAGACACTAAGAGTCTAGTGACCATAAAAATTCAAAGGACACCTACTCATAATAAGCACAAAATTATATAGGCAAATAGATGAGATACTAAGATTAATTCATGATGTTTATATGAACAAGAAAATTAAAATGGACCTACATTTCCACAACATGTTCCCCATTCCTTGAGTCCTCTTACAAAGTCATCAGTCTATTATGGAGATTGGGTACTTATGTGAGAAAGTAGGTAACACTTATATATATTTTTATTCTCCTATCTCATTCTAATGGCCTACCACACCCCAACAAACCTCGACTCTATTATGAGGCCAAATATGGAATTTTAGCTTCGAGTATAAATAGGAGATGTGATATGATTCACATATTTGGGTGTGATTAGACTTTTGAATTTCTATGTTGCCTTTTAAATCATTGACTTTTGTTTAAATGATTTGGATTTTTAACTTTTTTTATGACTTTTGTGATTCCTCCTCCATATGGATTTGGAGTAACCAACATGAGTGATATAAGTGATACATATGAATGAGATTTTGAATTTAGTTTAAAGGAGAATAAGTAACCAAAGATATGACTGACTAAACACTTAGGCTTACTTATAAACCATTATTTAATCTCAAGTTTCAACTATATGTATGCTTAGTATGCGAAAGGAAAATAAATTAAGAAAAGAGATCCAAAGTAGATATGTATATGGTATTAGTAAAATGAGAAGTCTTATTTACTAACTGATCATATAGTAGAGATAGAATACTAAGAGAATCAAGGTTGTATAATCAAGTCATAATAATAATTATCTAGTTTTTAAGTGAAATAAGATAACAAACAATCATTGTAAAATAAAATAAAATAATTAATGAAAGAAGTGAAATCATAATCATAGGTGTGCATTCATAAAAAGAATGATAAGAAGACATAATAAAGGTGAAAGTAAATGAAACCATATAAAACACATAAAGCATAATAAAATGATCCATGTAAAATAGACAAGTGAAATCAAAGTTTGACACATAGTCAAGTGTATAAGAGATATAAAAGTGGATCATAAATCCAATCCAAATCCTAACATATAATATTGTGAAATAATTCCATGTCATGTTCATAAATACTAATATATTTGACTACAAATATTATCCGTAACATCTGAAACATATATATGAATCTGAATTTTGATGTTAGCCAGAGTGTCATCAATCTTCATAAAAAGTTATGCCAAAAATTCCTTCCATATCATCTCAACTTAAAAATTAGGCATAGATTATGAAGAGTAATTCTCATGTGGTATCTCTTAAATAGGATAATCAAGGTGAGTAATGGATGTCTTAGTGGGAATGGTATCTATAGGGTAAGAAGGAGGTACAACTTGCAAAGGAGGAGACTTCTTGCATGTGCCACTTGTAGAAGGATGAATGATAGGTGTTGGTGTCAACTATGGGAAGTCAATAATATGTTTCTAGAGAACTTGGTAGTGATTGGTATGATTTTTACCACATTAATGCCAAATACAATATATTTCCCCATATTTAAAGATATACTTTGGTAATAGAATAGGAGGTATAGCCTTATCTTTAGGTTGAGCAGTGACTAGATGTTATGTGTTAGTGTACTAACCAATTTTTAATAAATGGTGTAAGAGTGTTTATATATATTATTAAATAAATAAATATGTTTATTAGTATACTTTGGGGGCCTACTAGCTGAAGGTATGGAAGGAGAAGCCTAGGGTGGCTGATATAACTAGCAATATTTGGTTTAATTACTAGCAATTTTGTAGAAATCACAATAGGGTTGGTATGCCCATTAGGTGGTCATGGTATCAATTTGTGGTAAAGGAATAAGGCCATCACTAAGGAAGGGTGGGGATGTAGAATAAACTAGACTAAGATAATTGGTAGGTAAGGTTGGCTATGTAGTAGGTTTAAGTATAATGGCTAGTATCTTTGAAGGAAGTAGACTATAAGGGTCATGGTATTTCTGAAAGTGATAAGGTCCTATTTGGCATGATCCATGATCATACTCCTAAGGGGATATTTTGTGACTAGAGGTGTCCCATGTGAGTTTTCTATCTTTACCCTATGATAAATAGTAGAAAGATTAGTATTAGGAGTTATGAAAGAAGGAATGCTAAAAGATGAATGAAAAAACTAAAATAAATAAAATTTACATCAAAGAACTTTGGCATTTATAGATTTGACAAATTAAACTAAAAAAGGGTCATCTAAAGCATATCCATCATCATAGTCAGGTGTTACAAGTCGATGGTACATGTAGGAATGAATTTGTCATGAAAGGATGTTTGATGGATAAAGTGTTTAGTTTTGGTTAAGATAACATTTATGTCATTAAAAGGTGGTTGATGGGATCAAGGTTATGAATAAGGAATAATTTAGGAGATAATGTGGAGAAATATCAAAGGTTTTGATCTTGAGGCTTATCTCATCATCATTATAATCTAAGTGGCTCGGCATAATGTTCCCAATTAATTTAGGTGACCATTATAACCTCGAGTGGAATTGATGGGATAGTTGAAGAGTTAGTATTCCCAAAATTAGACACTTTTTAAAGGTTCAAGGGTGGGTATTTTAAAGATACCACATTCTTATAATTTTTAAAAAATTTAAGGGTTTGTATCTCCTTGAATCTTGTAGATAGTTTCATTATAAGTGAATTTGATGTATTGGCATGTGGATGAGGTGATTGATCTCATATGATGAGTTTAAGGTCAACTAAGTAAGATGTTGTAATAAATTGGAAAGTTAAAGATCACAACTTTCAAATGGATGGTGATAGAAATAATGGTAAAGTGAAGCCAAACATAACCTAGAGGAGGCATTTGCCTTTTATTATATTCTTGAGATGTACTACATGTATATTTGAGGTTTCATTTAGAAAATCCAAGTGTCTTAATGAAAGAAAGGGAGGTAATGTAAGTTCCTGAACCTTTATATATTATGACATGCTTAACTTAGATATCACCAATTTGGATGCTAATTAATAGAGGAGGATCATCCACATGAAAAAATATCTCATCTAGAATCCTGGAAGTGAAAGGGAACTTAAGTGAGAGAGAGGTGTCCATTATTGCATAAACATGGATGGATATCTCTTCACATTATTGAAGTATATTATCTTTAGATCTAGATAAGGTATCTTCACATCCTACCAAATGAAGATGAGGTATGTTCATTTTGAATAATTACTACATTACATGATTTTGATGATGGGGATAATTTTTCATTATTTCTAAAAAATAATTTGAGATGGGAGATAGAAAAGGTCTAAAATGGGATCCCATTCATCATAACCCATGGGAGGATTGTTAGATATAGGTGCATAGTGTTTTAAGAGATGTTTGGAAGGAGGGTTAGAGGTATAATTAAACTTGTGTTGATAGGGTATGGATGGTTTAAGTTGATTATAAATGGGTTCAGTTACTTTAGGTAATGTAGTGGTTGGTTGAATTATTTATTGTGTTTGTGTAGAAGAAATACTATTGGAAGTTTGGGGTATGTTGTCTTATTGTGTGGATGTTGGGGGAAGAGTAGAAATGGTATGAGAGATATAATCAAATTCTATTGTTGAGAGTGGTGCTTGAATGGGTATAAGTTCCTTTTGCCCCAAGTCCATTAGATGGGATGGGGAAGTGTCTTAAATGATGTGGAATGATTGGTAGGTGTGATGCATAGGTGTTAGATGTGAGTCAATAAAATTAACTACTCTTATCATGTTAGTCATATTAACCATGTTTTTTTCATTGTTAGTGAGGTCTATAAGACTTTCAACATTTTTTTTAGGAGTAGGTCTATTAATTTTATCTTGGTGGTTGGGAAGAGGATCTTTGTAGATAGTAACATGAACACTAACTTGGTTTAAAGCTTGGTTTTTATTTTATGTTTCAAGATATTTAAAAGTTGTGTCATATGATTGTTGACAATTTAGAATAAGGGTCTCATGATCAAAGTTAAGAACAAGACGAAAACCCATATCAAGATTACATAATTGTTTACAAGTCTCATGAGAATGGCCCCAACTTGTATGAAACCAACAAAATTTGTTTGGATCATACCATGATTTTATAGGATGAGTGGGATTAATATCTTGTGATAGAGGTCTTGGAAGATGTTTTTGAAGTTATACCAGGGAATATAATTCATTCACATCAGTGTGGTTGGGTTAAGAAAATGTGGGAGTAAGAGTGTTGTTTATACAGGAAACATGCTCCATAGCATTATTTGGAGTAATTACTTGGATGGTATGAATAGTGTCATAGGTGTCAATAACACTATCATTGGTTGCATGATAGTTTTTGTTTTTAATGAGCATATAAGTTCCTATTGTAGGTTGAGGTGGTTTAAATTAACTCATGATGAAGTCTTATCATTTGGCCTGATCAAGAGATTCTTCCAAGGTTTTTGGAGAGAAATTCTTAAAATTTTAATCAAGATATGAAGCATTAGTGAGTAGGTGGAAGAGGTTTCCATCAACCATATTATGATCACATTTGTTAGACAAGTTTTTCCATTGTTTGATGAAGGCTTATGTTGTTTCAGTTTAAAGTTGTTTACAATTTATAAAGTGGGCTAAGTTGTTCTTGAGAAGATCACTAGTTTGGAATTCTTGGACTAGTGAGGTGACCAAGTATTCTAGGTTAATGATAGAGTGGGTTTTCAATTGATTATATCAACCTAAAGCATCTCTTGAGTGTGTTTTAGCTAATATTTTGGTAGAGAAAAAGGTGTTAAGCTTAAACTAGTCTTTATAAAGGTTACACAATGTTTTTAAATACAAAGTGGGATTGGTGGATCCTTTATAGGTTATGGTGGGTGTGATACTTCTTATGTCAATATTATAAATTTGAGGTATTATAAGTTGATTTTTTATATGTTTAATGGATTGGTTGATTTTTTATATCTTTTCCTCTATGTTGAGGAAATCCATTAGTTAAAAAGAGCATTTCAATTATGTACTATAAATCATGCTCATCTTCTAGTGAAAATAAAGGGTTATGTATTGAGGATGAATGGGGAGGAGTCTCATAATTATTCATGTGAGTGGGTGGGTGCCAAAAGCTATGTATTAGGGAACCTATTAGGGTTGGTAAAAATCATCATGTTTGTTTGATTTAATTATGTATTGTCATCAAATAGGAAATTCATGATGAAGGAAAGAGGTTAAAAACTTGATGGAAAAAAGGATCAACTAGTAAGATATAGATTCAAATGAATTGATAATATCTGATAAGATAGTAAATAGAACAGGCTATAAATTACATAGTCGCACAAGTTGATAATGTACTCTAGATGAACAAACTGAATAGGATAACAAGATGCACAATCAGATAAGTCAAATATATACTAAAAAAAAATAGAAAAAATAGCATGTAAGAGATTGAATTGATAGAGGTGACTGTGTTATGAAGATAGGAAAAAAATTTACATTATAAGAACTAAGTAAATTTCATTGAACACATAAATAATTAGATCAATGTGTTTGATCTAATTGTAGAACATAACACAAACCTTGTACCAACACTGGCTAGTATAATTTTTGCAATACAAAATATAATTTTCAAAGAGCAAGCTAAAAATTGGAATGTAAATGCTAAGCTAAGTGGTTAGTCTTGAATGTTGTTAAATTAATCTGATAATGAGTTTATTGTAAGAAAATAATTTAAAAAGTAATCTATGGATAGTTTCAAGTATTTTAGCATAAAAGCAATTTGTATTGGTGATGTTAATGGCTTAGTATTGGGTCCTACCCCCTCACTTCATAATCTCATAGCGAAAGGGTATGAGGTGCTTTGACAATATATACCATAAACCACATGTTTATACTTGGCTAGAGATCCAAGTCAAGTTCCCAGTTGGTGTGATGAAATCAAATTAGGTAGACCTTGGGAAGAAAAATGTTTAATTCTTTTTTGTTTAAAGTGATTTGGAAGTGTGTGCAAAAGAAAAAAATAGTGTGACTAAATTGGTAAATTAAAAACCTCCTATTTTGTCTATGTTTATTACTCTGAGCAAGCAAGCAACAAAAATGAAAAGAAAATTAATTACTAGCAAAATAGGTTAATTCTTTTATTTGTAAAGACTAGAAAATCAATTCAAGCAACATTGTTTGTAAGCATTACAAAATAAAATTGATAGAGTCATTGTTGTCTACATAAGCAAGATCAACAAAGTCTTCTAGAGAAAAATTAGGCTATAAAACTATGTCGAGCTAGTTGACCTAGTTCATTGTAGGGCTACAATTTTATAGATTATAAAATATGAAAATTAGGATTGAAAATAAAAAATAAAAATGATAAAGAAGGTAAGAATGAACCTTGATAATTTTTGAAGATGCTTGATTTTGCTAATTTTATGTTGTGTTTCTTGAATGTTTATTTTTATATTATAATAATAGAGTCAACTGGGTTGACAAAGTCTAAAAAACCTATATGCTGAAAATAATTTTCAAATAGAGTCAATTGGTTTGATGAATTTTACAAACCTATAGTTGAAAAAGAGAACTATGTCAAGCTGATTGATCCAGTTCCCTGTTATTTTATAAGACTTGCATAGAGAAATACAAAGTTTATAAGAATGATTATGTTAAACATATGCATAGAATGTTAGACTATATTGACATGTTCAATATAGTATTGTACAAATAAAAAATATAAAATGATAATAAATGAATATGAGAAAGAAAACCTATAAGGGTTAGATTCACATCAGGTTCACCAGAATGTATACAAGTGAAAGTGAATCTAATCTACAAATCAATCCTATCTCAAAGAATATAAATCACATTTAACCTTCCATTTGTTGGTACATTTAGATATTCAGGGTCATGACCAAGATGGATCCACTAGACCTAACCAATGGGTCCCTTACCACAATAATATCACTAGAGGGGTTTCAAATCCTCTAGTCAAGCAACATCATGCAATAACCCTAGCTAGGTCCTATGTTTTATATATTCTCAAAGTAAATTAAAATCAATCTTAGTGCTCACAAAAGCTTGTGGCACAAAATGGGGGTAATAAACATGAAAGTAAACATCCATCAAACATCTCTACTTAAGATAATGTAAAGGAAATCCTAATGCATGGAGACAGAAGCATATAAGTTAACAAATATAGAAATATCTACTTTAACAAGGAGGAGTAAGAGTTAAGAATATATACCTTTAAATATGAACCCATTGAGCCTTAATCTCTCCCTTAGCCAAGGTTCTTTGTAATAGGTTCTTGTGGTATGTAAGGATAACAGGGATAGGTAAAATCTAGGTTATATGACTTCTCTATGCATCTAAAAGACTTCTCTATAAAACAAGATTTGTATCTCCAAGTGTAGTATTTAAACCCTATGCAATACTCCTCAAGTACAATGGTGGATAAGCAGATGCACAATATATGTTTTTCTTCTTTTCTCTCTATAAATGGTGAAAAAGATGTGTATATATAGTTGGATCTAATCTTAAACTCTTCCCAAAGTTTAGTCAATAGTGTTGGTCTAATAAACCATGTATCATTAATTAATAAAATCAATTCATGTCCTAGACTAGGTCCTCCAAGGCTAACCTAGACCCGTAATATGATAGTATATTTAAGTATAGGGTCATCCCAAGCCAAAATTATTTGGTAAATGTCAAAAAGAGTTTTTGTCTTAGGTAAGGGCTATTTGAGGTAGTAAATTGCTTGGCGGAGTTTGTAAGGGAGGTGATAAAGCTTAGGGAAGTGTATAAAATAAGTTTGTGTTGGTTTCAAGTGGTGGTATAGGAGACAATAATCATGTGAAGAATTAATGGTCTATCCATCCCTTTCTTGGTACACCCTTTAAGGCATGCACTTAGAGAGATTGAGACTCGATGGGTTCCTTCAAGATAGAAAGAATCAGTAATTCATAAAGTTTAAAAATATTGTGTATAAAGATCTCATCTATAATTAAATAAACTCATATTATATCCTCACCCACCCTTGATAATATAAAATTACCAATCAAATATGCTTTCATCATATAATCTGTAAACCCCTTTGTAATGGTTATAGGTCTTGTAAATAAAAAATTTACCCTTAGTCCAAGTTGGTGTATAATATGGGCCCTTTGGTGTATGATATCACCTAAAATACCATTTAATTTCCCCTCACAATCACCACCCATATCACATTTAAATATTTCACCACTTTCATGTTTTGTATAGCCTTGCCCTTCCCCAACACTTTACCATTTCTCAAGCTTACCATGAAAGGAAACATCTCCTCCCCCCACAGTTAATTTCTACACTATATGAACACACAATCTTATTTTCCATTCTCACCTATAATAAAAATATAAAATTATTAATTCTTGACACTTCTTGCACAAAAAGTTAGATGAAGCTAGTGATCATGATTTTTAAGTGAGGTTCACTACCAATTTACACTCTTTTTTCTACAAAATTTCATTTTATCAAAATAGAAAATTGCATCCTTCCAACATAAATTGTACCTTTGAACAACCCCTAATTTTTTCAATGAATAAAATATAGTTTTTTGACTCATCTCATGTAAATACTACATATGTATTATAATGTGGTATTAAAGTGATGTTTTCTTTGTTAATTACATTTTTGTGCCCTTCATAAGGGCTTAGAAGTATAATATGGTGATTAAAATTAAAATGAAAATGTTTTTATATATAATTCACACGTATTTAAGAAGGGAATGAAAATAAAAAATGAAAATCCACCTTGTGATGACCACCACCACCTTGGCTTGATATGCATAGGTCTATGGAAAAACTCTATAATGTAGTGTCTATGTAAAAATCATCACTTGTCTCTTTGTCTCAACTCTTCAATGACCATTTGTTTTTTAAAATGTTGTAATGCATGCCATTACCATGATTATGGTTTGACTTGCACTTGTAAGAACCACTTACTTATGTCTTATAATGTGTATAAATATGTTTCATCATAGCATCCATTAAAATAGGAAAGTAAAGTAGAATAATTACACATATAAGTCAATTATAAATTTGTGTATTTTTTCGAATGGGAGATCAGCTCTATAATATCTATTATTCCATGATAAAATCATATAAGATAAATTTAGAAAATATTTATATAATGTGTCACCAAGATTTGAACCCATTATAACAATCAATTATTTCCTAAGTTGGTATTCTTCTATTATTGAAGGTAGTAACTTACAAGACCAACATTGTAGTGTGCATTGATCTTATTAATTTAATGGGCCATCTAATTTGATGGTGGATGGTTTTGAAAAGACTATCAGATAAATCAAATTGGAGATTACAAAACAATAAATGGAGTAAGCATCAAGATTGCCAAACTAAGGTAAACATGTCTCTCCTACATATTATGATCAAGTTTATATTTCCAGCAGTTTAACCAAATTTAACATAGGAGAAAATCATTCAGGATTAATTTTGGATTTTATCATTTTCCCACTTATGCAGCTTTATAACAAGTCCTTACCTTATTAAGTTTTGGTAATTAATAGGAACACCATTCTAGAGAAAAGATCAACACCATGAATAATGATTGTGTTGTATATAAATCAAAAACTAAAATTGGAAGTTTTAGTTAATGGTTTGCCTATTTATTGTCAAAATGTTGCAAGGGAAGGTTCCAATATTGAGCAACATATTTATATGTAAATTAGTATTATCACATTTATGGCATTTTCTATAACAAATAAGCCATGGGAATTTGAAATATAGTATTGAGTTATCTTACTTGTGAAAATAAAGTTGGCATGCTAGGATATATGAAGGTAGTTGAGATAATTGCAATGACAATCAAGCCCAAATATTAGGAAAGCCTATTATGTGTATTTATACAAAATTATCTATATGCATATAATAATAATATGAATCATTTTATAGGATCAAATTAATAACAAATTGATTGATGTTGCAAGATAAATTATTGAAGAGAATATACTGACAATTATTCTAAGCTTTCTAATGTCAAACATTTTTGAAATGACAATGACATAAAGCATGATAGTGATGGGTACATTATCATCTAGTATGCTAAATTCTTAGATAAGATAACCATTTGGGTGGTTAATAAGGATAATCCAATCAAAAACATGCTTGACATTCAAAATATGTCATTATAAGATTGTTTAATGTAAAGAGTACATTTTTTTCATCTTTCAATATCACAAAAAATGAATATATCAAAAATGGAATTGATTCCAAAGACATGGCATGGTCTATAGCTTACTATTTCCTTGAATATGTGATAACTATCCACTATCCACATAGGGAGATCTGATATTTCTATGCCTGATTTACCATCTATCACACATCCAAATGAGCACCACCTTTTTTAACAGTTGTCACACATCTAAATAGGTATCTTTTGATATTGATACT
This sequence comes from Torreya grandis, assembly GCA_037957365.1. NCBI lineage: Eukaryota > Viridiplantae > Streptophyta > Pinopsida > Cupressales > Taxaceae > Torreya > Torreya grandis. The sequence goes on from JARHVA010002236.1 coordinate 673,802, forward strand.
AATCTTTGGAGACACCATACCACATATGGATACCTCAAAAATGATATCTATTGACATATGTTACATATATTTATCTAAGATATGTATATTAGTATAATAACATTTATATACTAGATAATATAGAGTTATGTATAATAAGATATGTGTTATAATAATATAAAATATAATAGTATTATTATTTAATATATATTAATATTAATATTATAATTGAAGAGATGGGGGTGCATTCGAAAAGCAACTTAGTTGTTATATGCACCACTTAGGTTCAAATCTTGGAGGTATGGAAAAGGCTAGTTGTGATCATTTTGGTATTAACTCCATTTGTGGTGGGATCATAAAATACTAGTTGTGGAGGGAATAGTGTGGTAAATGGAATTTAAAATGCTAGTTGTGGTGGGAATATTGATATTTTGGTATCGGCTAGTTGTGTCTGTTAATGTAACCGATTCGATTGCTCTAGTCAAAAGTTACATATATATCCAAAAAATATTAATATTATAAATATAATATAATATAATATATTGATATACTATATCTATATTTTATTAATACTAAAATATAATATTATTTTATCATAATATTATATTTATTATTACTTAGTAAAATTTTTAAAAAAATGAAATGATGTAACGATTATCAAATGATGTAAATTTAATATTAGGGATTATCAAAGATGTTTGATAGATTTCCTATGCCACCTCTTTAATTTGAGTGGCATATTTCAAAATTTTCATCCTTTGGATTGAATGCATTGGAGGGGATAAATGTCATGAATATAGTACATCAAAAAATATCTAATAACTGCCCAATAGAGAAACCAAAAGCACTAGTGATGGAATAGAGCCTTGGAAACCAAATAAATACTCATGGAAAAATTTAGGTCATGACACAAGTAAAATTTGGAATAATTATGGACAAGTTGAAGTAGGTTGATAACATGTAATACAGGGTCAAAAAGTGGTAATAGATGGACAATTCCCTTGGCATATAGTCTTTTGTTTATTTTCCTTTATCTCTTCCTCTTTGAAACCATTTTTTTTCGTTCTCAAGTGCACTACATTCCATAGCTTTATTCCTCCTAACTATGTGTGGTCACTATCTTTAGAAAAATAGAGCTCCTATTTCTTTCATAAATTATGTCCTCTTCTAAATTATCCTTCTCATTGACTATTTTCCCATTAATTTATGCCCATGCCACACCTCTTGTATTCACCTTTTGCATTAGTTGGTTACAATTGTATCCCACTCAATAATTTAGAATAGAAGATGAATCAATGATGTAATTGATCATTGAATAAATTTACCCTTATACATATGTATCTCAATCCATATGTATCAATGTCACAAGGTTTTTAATTTTTATTTCCCTAACCTCCTCTCTATGAATGACACATCCTTGCTCCCCTAAAGCCAATTTCATTTTGTCAGCCTCATTGCCTCTTGTCCCTCAGTACTCACCATGTTAGATCTAGTTTCTCTAAGCTTGAATACCCTTCAATATCATTCACATGGCCAAATTCAATCTCCTTTATAGAGTCCTAATCCCTATCTCCATGACATTTTTATCACATGTAGGGTTCTTCTCAATCATAACTTATATATGCACATCCATTTAAAGATTTCATCATGGGAAAAAAACATCTCACTAAATCAAATCATTGCATATTACCTAAGACATATAAATGCATGTCCAAATTACATTACAAAAACTTCTAAATATTTTGAACAAGATATTCCCACCACAGTATGAAGCATATGTCATTTATTTTGACTAAAATTTAATTATATCACCTCATACATTTTAAATTTTTTATGATTGTCTTCATCATTGTGGAGTAGTATCTATACAAATCCATCTCTAATTTTTTGATCTTGATAAATTTTCTAATATCACTCTCTTTTAAGATATACAACAATTGGAATTGAGAACCAGATATCATAGGTGATGAATTTGTTAGAAATTAAAGGTAGTGACCCAATAGAAATTGGTTTGGGATTCAATAGACTTCACATTTTACATAGTGGCCATTGAGTACATGATCATAAAGTTCATAGATAGGTGTCTTGGTAATTCCTACAGGTATGTGTCTTTTTGTGAGTAAACAAAAAGAAATTATAAAAATAGGTAGTATCTAACATGACCCTATGCATGGAAAGAATCCAATGGGATGTTAGACAATTGTCATACATCCAAATGGGTATATTTTGATACCAAGACAAATCCTTGGAGGCTTCATATCAATATAACTCTTAAAACATAATCAAATTCCTAGTAAGAGTTATGAAGCTCAAAAGTGTGTAAAATTAGGAGGGGCCTACCCATATTAATTTTGAAGCCTTTTGAGTTTGGGTCTAATACAAAGTGTGAAACCTTTAAAATTTTAGTTATGGGTTTGCCTTAATAATTACATTTTCTAACAATGGAACTAATAAAAGCCTTTATTTATTAGAGTTATGGGTTATATTTTATTTTCAATGCATTTAAAGAATTTGGTTTTATTGATGTGGGTTTTATGCACACCATAGATAATAGGTTTTCACCATCTCATTTTAGGATTCATGATTAATCATTCTAAGGCACGAGTTGTAGGTATGCAATTTTAGATTAACCAAGTGGTGGAATAGCAGCATGTGACCTATATCCCATCAAGTTAAATTCACTTACGTGATTAAATTAGCATCGAAGAACATATATTTTATGAGACATTATTTTTATGAGATGAAACCTTTCTAAGCTAGCTCTTGAACTAGGGGCTGAACAAGTAATAAGAGACCAATGTTTGTTTCAATATGCTATAAGTATAATAATCAAGTATATTTAGTATTCCAAGGAAATAAGAATATAGTAAAACTAAGTGTATATAATAAAAGGTTGTCACATTTGTAATATTGTGCTTACACATATAAAAGGGGGATTGTGATTAATACATAAAAGGCATTCAAATTAGTAATAGCACAATACGAATAATTTTTTTAAAATACAACTCATGCAAAACCAAAAGACTAATATACTATAATGACATAAATTCTTACAAAATCCATAGGTTTAGAGAAGAATTAGATTTGTACCTCAAGAATAACTATATAAAAATTTGTATAATTTCCTATTAATCTTAATAGCTAAAATGATCCTCCTTTTGGGATCAAGAGGATAATAATATATATAATCCTACAATAAGATGCCTCATCTCTCAAGAAAAGTCTAAAATTACATGTCCAAAAATAGAATGGTGTCTTAATTCTCATGAAAAGCATGCATGTACAATGGTGTTTTCCCAAAATAGAATTTGTCAACTAAAATATAGTATATATATACAAAAATTAGGAACTAAGATTCCCAACTTAACTGAATCATGTAAATACATATGTATTTAAGGGGTTTTTGATGTGACACCAATGGAAGAAGAAAACTATGGGTTAATAGATAAAAAAATTGAAGTGGATGAAACTAAATTAGTAAATTGAGTTAGAGCTAGAACAAACACTATCATTTTATATATGCTAGAAGTTGTGGCCAATGTGGTCTTAGAAATGAGTATCTTAAGTGGCATATATAATAGCCCTAAGAATTAAATGTATTAATTCACCAATTCATGTGATTTAATGGTAATAATGGATTTCACTCCATCCTGTGTCTATTCTTTCCATTTAAATTTCATAACATTGATTTATACAAATTTTATTACCATGTGGCCTCTTTTACCTATTCTCAAGTGCCTAGTTAGCATAATGTGACATGTATCCTTTTTATATAAATTAAAGCTTGGCATTTGTGTCTTTATCATCTACTTATGTGGTTGAGGGACATGTGTCTGAGTATTGATACTCCACTCATAACTAAGTTATGTCCTACTATACTTTATTATTTTGGATATGAGTTAGAGGGATGATGATATATGGATGGCTTTCACTATTCTGCTTTCCCAGGATATTATGTACAAGGGGATCTATTGACATCACCTTCAGGTGAGTAGGATTATGACAAATGGATGGATTTCATTTCTCTACTTATTTGGGATAATCCATACATGGAAATCTACTGACATCATCTCTAGGTGAATAAGATGATGACACGTCAATGACTCTCACTATTCCACTTGCCCAATATATTTTGTATGAGGAACTCTATTGATGTCACTTCTGGGTGAGTGGGATAATGAAGCATGGATGTCTCTTATTCCTCTACTTTCCTAGGATATTTTATATCAGGAACTCTACTGACATCACCTTCAAGTGAGTGGGATGGTGACATCTAGCAAGATTTTTATGATCCACTTGCTTATGTGACTATATCTTCACTTGGGATCCGTGTTAGGAGAATGATGGTGCATGACAAAATTATATGAGATCAATATGTATTGTAAAACACTTAAGCATATAATAACCTATTAAATATGTAACATAGGCAAATAACCAACTAAAAACATAACATGTCAGCACAGTTACCTATTAAATCATAAATCAAACCTACATGTAAGTATTAAGTTAAATGGAAAATCAATGACAAAAATTGAATCGTATAATATGGCTTGTCAACAAATTCAATTTTCCTATAACTTTGAAAAATACTACAAACTTTGAAATAGCCTTATGTTTATGATTTTCAAATTCCATGTCATAGACTTCTAGTTCACAAGACCTCAAATTAGGATATTTAATCAATAGTGGGTCCCTATTTGGATTTCAAAATGGAGTGTGTGTGTGTGTGTGTGTGTGTGTTAGGGTATAATATGTTTAAATAAATTGATTATTATATTGTATAAAAATATCAATCAATAAAAAAAAAATTGTCATCAAACTATTATTTTTGTTTGATGTGTTCATGGAAAATTATATTTTGAATTGATTTATTTTAGTATATTTTAAATTCATTAAAAAAATAGATGGTCCTAAGTGAATAATTTCACAAACATGACATAAGAGAATAAAATCAAATCAACACATTGCATAAACTTGTAGAGAAAAGAGATAATGGATATTGTAAAAGAACATGACATATGATGATGTTTTATTCAACACCAAAATATCTCACTAAATATAGAGAGAATTATAACTTGTTTAATTCCTAAATGATGTTAGAGTGTGAGTATTTATACTTCTCACAATACATTGATAGAGATCTAATAGCTATTATGTCAACATATTATTGGTCTATTAAATTAAGTACCACTTTATAAATTTAAGATAAACCCCTTAAGTAACAACCAATAATCAAACTAATAACATCATATTATACCAATCGACATAAACATAGTAACTATAGCAACTAACAAAGTCAAAATGTTTCGCAATAGTTATTTGAACTCATTTTTGTAGCCAATCATTATTATTTCCTCATTGAGATGATCATTTTAATGAGTATTTCATTTTTTTTATTTTTTTCCCATATAAACTTTATTTTTCACCTATAGTCCTAAAAATATTTTTTTCACCCTTGTGAAAATTATATTATTATTATCATTTTATTGAACTTGATAATTTTAGCATACCTCTTTAGTCAACATTGTCCATCACCTTTAGACCCTTATAATCAATGGTTGTCATCCATGTGAGAATCCAAGCCATGGCATAGAAATTTGAGAAAATTTGAGTTAAATTCCAATCTTAGATTAAATCATGACTCACTGAGTTGAAGAGAGAATACATGAAGTCAATGCATAAAATACAATTATCTCTAATAAACTTAATAATGACATAAATTATGAAGGTAGTTTTCTATCTTGAACCACACTATGTGGTCCTAAATTAGAATTTCTAAAATTTGATAGTATAGAACTAACTAGTTATATTTACCATGCTAAACAATATTTTAACTTGAAAAATACATTGGGGGTGGATAAGGGACCCATCACATCATTTCACTTAGAGGAGGAAGCTATCTAGTAATACCAATGGTATTGAAAATGTCATTTTTTACCCACTTGGGATACTTTTTAAGCTTTTATTGGTTCACTTTTATCCTAGTACTTACTATTATTTCAATAGATCCCTAACTAAACTATAACAAACCAAAGCTATTTACGAGTATCAAGCTAACTTTGAAAAATTGTCCATCTAAATGAAAGAGTTAAATGATGATTTTTTCAAGAGTTGTTTCATTAGTGGGCTCAAAAATATAATTCAAATTGAGATCAAAATGTTTAAACCATAAAACATGATAAAAGTATTAGGATTTTCCAAGATTATGGAAGATATTATCACCTCTTAGTGTCTATCTTCTAATTTTTGGTATTTTAGGATGTCTAAAATACCACAACTAGTCATAAACCATCCTCTAAAATTCACCCCCATTAAATTCCTTACGAAGGAATATGTGTGCTCATCACAAAAAAAGGAAATGTTATAATTGTGATGAAACATTATCCAAAGAACATAAGTGAATTGAATAAGTGTTATATTTTTTATATGTTGAATCACCTCTAAATGTTGAAGCATGGAAATATGTTCAAGATTCCCATGATAAAGAACCTAAATTCAAATAACCTAACACCATGGTCTTTCACCTTGAAATTTCAATGCATGACTTGGTTAGGGTAATCACTCTGAATATGAGAGTAAAGAGGTATTTTTATAAAAATAACCCTCACTATTCTCATTATCTTTGGTAGCACACATAATTTCATTGATCCTTAGTAGGCCAAACAATCTGATTATTTTGTGCAAACTTGTTCCAAATTTGAAGTGATAATTGTTAATAGAGGAAAAATGATGTGTAAATGTAAATGCTATAATGTTACAATTTATGTGAGGGAAAATACCCTAAAAATAGACATGTTTTCCTTTCCATTGGGTGGATGTGATTTGGTTCTTAGAGCCCAAGGGTTGTGCACTCTTGGACCTATCTTATATAATTATCATAACTTTGGATGTAGTTCTCTAAAAATAGCCAACAATACACACTAAAATACCTCTTACTAGGATCCTCTAGTGGCATCAGTTCTGAGTACATGGAAAATCTCCTTAATAAAGGCTCACTTAGAATCATTTCTCAACTCTCCTCTATTCAACTAAATATATCTCTTGATTCTTACCTATGTATTTAATTATAAAATATTGTATTCAAACATGTATGAGTATTCAAGGAACCAAAAGGATCACTACCTCATTGACTAGAAAACTATTGTATTCAATTCATTTTAGGTAGTATACCCTACAATATTTGACCATAACACTATCCTTTTAAAAAAATATAAAATTGAGAATATGGTTTAATAAATCCTTTAGGAATGAGTCATTATTTCAAGCATAAACCCATATTTTGCCCCAATTTTACTAGTCCTAAAAAAATATGGACCTTGATGGCTCTATATTTATTTTTAGAAGCTTAAAAATCTCACTATTAAAGATAAATTTCCTATCCAAATGATATATTAACTTCTTTATGAGCTTCATGTTTCCCACGTCTTCTCTTAATTATATATACGCTCTTGCTATCATCAAATATACCTTTGGGATGAATATGTTCTAAAACTTGTTTTTTTCACACATGATAGCTACTATGAATTCCTAATCATGCCTTTCAAGCTTACCAATTCCTCTTACACCTTTAAAGGCTTTATGAATAAAATATTTCACCCTTTTTGAAAAAAATCATCCTGATCTTCTTTGATGATACCTTGATTTACAAGAAAACTTGGGAAGAAAATCTCCATCATTTCAACCTAGCTTTACAACTTATTATAGACCTTTCACTTTGTAAAGGTCCAAATGTTCCTTTGGTCTAAATGAGGTGAATACCTAGGCCATATTATCTCAACAACTAGTGTTTGATTTGACCTAATAAAAATTGAGTCCAAGAAAAATTGGACTAAACCCTAGACACTCAAAAGCCTTCATGTATTTCTTGGTCTCATAGGATACTAATGTAATTTTTTTTAAGATTATATGAGATTGCTCCCTCATTGACTTTCACGATAAAAAAAGACTAGTTTTTTTAGTTTGATGTAGCTGAATAATTTTTTAGGGTACTCAAGCAGGGTATGCATACTAAACTTATTTTGGCCATGCCATATTTCTTGAATACATGTGTAATTTAAAGTGACACATGTGGTAATGGTATTAGTTATGTCCTCATGTAAGAGTGATGTCCCATCACCTTCATCATAAAAAAACCCTTGGTGAGCATAATTTGGTGTTGTCAACATATGAGAAATAAATGATGGATATTCTATATATTTTCATTAACTGGTGATATACCTTATGGTTTGACATTTCAACATAAAAATTAATCATAAAAGCCTCAAATAATTCTTGGACCAACAACTATCTTACTAGGTTCAAAAAAAGTGGATCTATAAATTAATAGGGTATGATTATGATATCACTAATAAAAAGGGAAAGGAAAATTTGGGTTTTGATGCATTATCTTCATAGTATAAATAATAGACATATGTTTATGTTATCTATCCTTGATTTATAATGGATGCATGACATCCATCAAAAGTGGCAGCAAGATAAAAACACACAACAAATCATCTGATGATTGTCTATGGACCTGGATTCCAAACCCAACTATACTTTGGATGGCCAATCCTTAATTTAAAAAGATTGAATTATCATGATTAATGAGTATAGGTACCAACACAATATTTTGCATAAGATACATGCCTCACCTTCCATAATTCCTTCAAGTTTACTAAAAATATATGAATGTGTTCACCATTGTTTCTTTTGTTTAGGCATAAATAAATATATCAAGACATTTATTGAGGAAAATGAAGTATGTTAATGTCACAAGGGAGAAATAGTGGCAGTGCCTTTCTTTATCTAATCCCTACCCATTCCAAAACACATTTAGAAATACATATCCATGGGTCTTATATAATAATTAATAAAATATGGTGAACATTTAGTCATTCTTATAGAGGTAGATCACCTCTATAAATATGCTCATTTTTGTGCCTTGGCCCATTCTTACACTGCTTCTACCATGATCAAAATATTACTTGATGAAATCTTACACTTTTATGGAATCCCAACTTCCATTTTATCTTATCATGACTCAACTTTAAAAACTTAGTTTTGAAAAGTGTTACCCAAACACATAGGTACCCAACTTAAAATGATCTTGGGCTACCCCCAATAGGCAAATGGCAAAACTAAACTTGTCAATAATTAATTGGAATCATATCTACATTATTTTTACTTTGATTAATGACATCAATAGGTCAAATGGTTACCACATACATAATGGTGGTATGACACCCCTATCATATAACCACCATGATGACTCTTACAAAGTTGCCTATGTTAAAAAATACACCATACCTTCTTTCTTTTTTCTTTGCAGCTCTTATGTGCAAGAATTGGACACTACCCTCAACACCTAGGACAAATTGTTCACCTTCTTAAGGATAATCTCAACATGTCCCAAAATCACATGAAACATTAGGTGGATTAACATCATTATGAATCCACCTTCCAACTTAGAGATATGGTTTTCCTCCAAATAAAACCTTACAAATAGTCCTCTCTCAAGCTAAGGGGACATCAAAAACTTTCTCCCAAGTTCTATGGACCTTATAAGGTTATTCAATAAATTGGTCATGTTGCATCAAGTTGGAGCTTCTACCCTCTTCACATGTCCATCCATTTTTTCATGTCTCATGTTTGACAAAAGTTATCAGTCATAATGTCATAACTCATATAGTATTTCTTGAGCTCAATGTTGAAGGCTATATAATTCTTGAACGTGAAGCTATTATAGAGAGGTGTTCTTGTCAACTTCACTTTCAGGCCATCACTAAGGTTTTAGTCTAGTAGTATAAAATATAGCTAGAATATGCAGTATGGAAACCCCTCCTTTAACTCAAATAATTTCCTCATCATTAGCTTTAAAGGTAAATGTTTTAAAGAAGGATGTCAAGTTAGGACCTCTTCATCCTAGCTCTTTCTTTATAATTATTATTTTAATAAAAGGTATGGCTTCATATTATTTATAGGTCATCCCTTGAGATAATAATAATAATAATCCCACATGTATGGGAACTAGTAGTTAGTTAGGATAGAATTAATATAAATAAGAGCCTAGACTAGTAGAAAGACATCCAAAAATTATATTAAATTAATTTTATTCAATGGAGGTTTCCCCTTAAAGAGTCCAAGATATTATAATGTAGTTTTACTCCCTTTTTATGCAATATAATATTTTCCCATATATTTTCAATATTATTTATGTATTTATACTACTATTATAATATATTATATGAAGATTCGTGACAAGATATAAATACATTATTCATTTTCACTCAAATAAGGCCCAAATAAACTTTTATTTCACTCATCTTATTTCACTTAAATAAACAACTTGAAGATATTATCTAATTGGCTAGTGGGATTTGAAGATCTATATGATAATACATGGCTAGACCATAGAGAGAGTGTGTATCCAAAACCCCAAAATAGAATAAATAGGAAAAAAATCAAGGAAATGGTTGGATGAAATTGTATTACTTAGATACATATATTAGGATTTGGGCATCTAATAATCTTAATCATAGAGTTGAGAATCTAAATTTATATCTATATAGATAGGGGTCATTGGAGACTAGTTGAGAATTCCAATCCCAAAACCTTATTTGATTTCTCATTTTATCTATATGTCATTGAGATTATGTTCATAGTAGATTGGATTTACAAATAGATAGATAGGCAGTCACTAATTTGGTAGAGTGTGTTCCAATTTGGTGGTTAATAGAGTGTGTTTATAAACCCGAATTGATCTATATCCAACTTAATCTATACCTAACTTGATATATGAATGGAATATGTCTTAATTCATTGTATCAAATAGGGGACACATAGATCTTTGGCATTGATCAGTGTCCCTAAAGGCCAAACTAGGGCCATGATGTACTGTGAGTATTCCTCGATCCCCAATCTAATATATCAAAGAATATCATAGGAATAGGGGGCCCACTATAGATATATGGGGGGTACCATTCTAAAGGCCCTACCCAATATCAAACTTTTCCTACCCATTAATTAAATGGAAACTTTACCTACCTACTTCATCTATGTCAAGAAATAAGGTAGGGGAAACTTGACTTTTTGATATCTAGCTTTACTCACTCAAATAAGGCTAAGATAAACTTTTATTTCACTCATCCTCTTTTAATAAAATAAATAACTCAAATGTATCATCTGATTTTTTGGTGGTATTTAAATATATATATGGTGATCCATGGCTAGATTGTGGAGAGAGAGTATATCCAGATCCCTAGAATAGAATAAATAGGAAAAAAATTGAGCAAATGGTGGGATGAAATTATATTCCTTGAATATATAAATTGGGATTTGGTCATATAATAATCCTAATCCCAAAATTTAGAATCTAAATTTATATCTATATAGATAGGGGTTATTGGAGACTAGTTGGAAATCCAATCCCAACCCCATAGTTGACTTCTCATTTTCTTTATATGTTATTAAGATTATGTCCATTCTAAATCAGATTGTTAGATAGATAGATAGATAGATAGTCACCAATCTGGTAGAGCATCTTTCAATTTGATACTTGATAGACTGTGTTTCTAAACCCAACTCAATCTATACCCAACCTGATCTATACCTAACTTGATATATTAAGGGAATGAATGGAATATGCCTTAATCTAATGTATTGAGGAGGGGCCACTCAGAGCTTTAGAATGGCTTGATGGCCCTAAAGTCTAAACTAGGGCCCTATCATACTCTGAGTATTCCTTAGTCCCTAATAAAATATATCAAAGGATAGCATATGAATGGGTGTGCCGCCATAGATATATGGGTAGAATCATTATAAAGGCCCTTCCTTGATCTCAAAATTTCCCTAATTATTAAGGTAATGGAAAATTTCCCTACCTAATTCATCTATGCCAAGGAATAAGGCAAGGGAAACTTGCCTTTTTTATATCTAGCTTTTCTTTACCTAATATCATATCAAGGGAAGAGTGCCTTCTTTATGGATAAAAATGGAGTAAAGAAAAATTATCAAGGGAATTTTTACTTCCTAGTATCTATATTTTCTTTGCTTCTATATTAAGGCATGTCTATCAAGCTAAGCTAAACTTGTGATACTTAACTTTATTCTTACCTTATGTACTTAATTATGACCTACTTGATAAGGCAATGAAAGCTTCATATATATATATATATATATATGTTCTTTTCATACCTACTTTCTTATGATATATATGAGTTCCTTATTTGAGTTAAATAGGATAAATGAAATAAGAGTTTCCTTGGGAATTATTTGAGTGAGAAATATTTGGAATTGAAACATAAGCCAATCAGGCACAATCAAGAAGCCACTACACCCACCATCAAGGTATTGGAGGGAGTGGTTAGGGATGAAGATGGATAAAGAGGGAGTGAGTAGGGATGATAAGGGAAAATGAGGGAATAATTAAGGATGATGATGGATGATGAGGATCAATGATGGAGTTATTAGGGATGATGGAGTGATTAGGGATGGTGATGATAAATTAGGATGTGGAGGGAGTGATTAGGTATAATGAGGAATGAGAGTGGGAGTGATTAGGGATGATGATAGATGATGAATGATTGATTATGGATGATGATGGATGGTGAGGGTCAATGATGGTGTGATTAGGGATGATGAGGGATGAAAAGGGAGTGATTAGGTATTATTAGGGATGAATATGGAATGATGAGGGATGATGGATTGATTAAGGATGGTGAAGGATGATGAGGGTCAATGAGGGATGTTAAGGCTCAATGAGTGAGTAATTAGGGATAATGAGTAATGAGGAGAGACTAATGAGGGGTGATTAGGTATGGGGAGGAATTAATTAGGGATGGAGGGATGGTGAGCAAGTGAAATTAACATAAAGTGGTCATTTGATGTGCCCATGTCATCAATGTGAACTATGTTTCCCTAATCACACTACTTTGGCTTTAATTCAAAGTGATTGGTTTGAAAACTTTAATTTGGATAAACCTAAGACTCCTAAAAATGTCAGTAAGCAATATAGAAGGCACAAAAACCTAAAAAATGAATATATGTTTGCCTTGTTATCTATTAGGGATGTTGAGGGTCAATGAGGATGAGGAAGGAGTGATTAGGGATTATGAGGGATGATAGGGGTGATTAGGGATTATAAGGAATTATGGAGTGATTAGGGATGATGAGGGATAGTGAGGGTCAATGATGGAGTGATTAGGGATGGTAAGGGAGTGATTAGGGATGGTGAGGGAAGGTGAGCGTTAATGAAGGAGTTATTAGGGACAATGAGGGTCCCTAATAACTCCTTCATTGACCCTTACCATACCTCATCATCCCTAGTCACTACCTTATTGACCCTCACCATCCCTCATTAACCATCATTATTTTTCATCATCCCTAATGACTCCCTCATCATCCTTGCTCACTCCCTCCTTGTACCTAATCATCCCTAATAACTCCCTCCAATACCTTGATGGTGGGTCTAGTCACTTCCCACTTGTTCCCGAATGGCTTCTATTCCAATTCCAAATTTAACTCACTACAATCTTCTTTCACTCATCTTCTTTCACTCAAATAAGGAACTCTAATATATTATTTAATTATTTAGTGGTATTCAAATATCTATATGGTGATCCATGCCTACACTATGGGGAGAGAGTGTATCTAGTTTCCTAGGCTAGAATAAATAAGAAAACAAATGATCAAATGATGGGATGAAATTATATTACTTACATATATAGATTGGGATTTGGGCATATAAGAATCTAAATCCCAAAGTTGATAATCTCAATATATATATATATATATATATATATATATATATATATATATATATTACAATCAATTTTTTATATATATTTAATGTTAAATTTGAATACACCCATCTATTAAAGCATTTATGCATTCTCTTTAGTATTTCCATATTTTACTATGATTTATATGGGAAATTTATAATAACAAAACTTCTTAGACCCATTTAAACTAGACATATCATATAATAAAATTATAAAACTTAAATGTTCATTGACTGAAGTTTATTATGGATAAATTGGGAATGAACATAAATTTATAAAGTGACTCCTAGTCATCATAGTTATTGCTATAAAATATAGATAAAATCCCTATACATATTTTTCAATTGTGACTGTGTACAAGATAAAATGTCTCTAACAAACATTATATGCACTAGAACAAATAATTTAATTAAAAATAATAATCTAAATATTATAATAGTTAATATTATTATTTTTTTTATATATTTATTTACTGTTTTAAATTAATAACTAGCTAGCATATATATCTTAGATAAATCTACATAAAAGACACCAAACGATACCATTGTTGAGTTGCCCATTCCATTTATTTCACAAATCCAAAATCATATAGGCCCCTCAAGAATGATATCTCTCAACATCGTTTACTATATATAGATGGTATAAAATTAAAAAAAGTGGGTAGTTGGAATTCACACTTATTGATGACCCAAAAGTGATATGAAATCATATTCACAATATAAAGACATAAGAACATCCCATGAAACACACTATCACTGGTTGAGAAAGACCACCAAACTAAATAAATACATATATCCCTAAAAAAACTTTATTAATAGCCTAATATGGAAGTGCTACCAAGTGGAAGTAAAAATTATATTTTAATTTCATAGTTAAAAATATTAGGGGATGGGAACCAACAAAAGAGTATGTAACAATAATTGTGAGGTTACATGAAAAGGGAGTACCTAGTATTTGAAAAAAAAATGAAACATAGTTGTACAATTTATACATTATTATATAAATTACATTTAGTGATGATGTATAGGAATCAATCAAATTGCAAATCATCATATTTATGACTATTAAGAAATATATATATATATATATATAAACAATTTATTGTATAGTAAATTTATTTTTTATTTTAAATTAATTTAAAATGTGACTTTATATCCATTTAAATATAAAAACTAATATTAAATACATTCAAAAATAAGTATGACATAAATTTTGAGCACTAATATGACACCATTAAAATTACATGATAATCCCAAGTGAGGTTCATAAGTATTTGTTCCTCACCCCTAATAATGTCTAAACAACTTCCAAATTCTAACCCTAGAGTAGAAGGAGAGGACCCGTGCCCGACACAATAAAAGCTAAAGAGTTATCACTTTCAAAGATGCATAGTCATCTACCAATTAGGATAATTTGAAAGTTAACATGGCACATCTAATGCCACCAATTCCAACATATCACATTACCATTCTTTGACATGACATCTCTTCAGACTCTAAACAATACCCCTTCCTATTTGTTGATAAGTATCATTAGGTTTCCACATCCATCTAAAATGTAAATAAAGAGATCGATAACTTTCCATGTGGATTCAGATGGTGATGTGCTCTTTGTATTTTTGTCTTTCTTGGTTAAACATACAAATAAATTAAACTTATGATTTTATTAGCCCCAGAGGGATACTCTAGGAATTATTTGTGTTTAACTTGGAATTATTTTTTAGCACGGTGGCCAATTAGATTTCATAAATTAATGGGAAAAAGAAAATACAAGGCTTTTACAAAGTCAAATAGTAGTGTTTTTAATGGTGTGGATCAGTTAATAAAATTTGTTTGAAGATGATTGGCTAGATTTTTTAGATGTTATGGACCATTTTAATTAGATTGAAATTGTGCATTAACGGCATGGAAAATAAAGGAGGGGTTTGTACAAGACAAGACTACCATTAAATAGTACATGTGTTCACATGGTATGGACTACTTCATTTGAAGATTTGGCATTAAATATGGGATTGGTTGAGTAAAAAATGGCAGTATGTTTTAAAGATCTAGATACCTATAGAATATTTTTATGGTTTGTTACATTCACCAAAGCAAGGAGGAATGGAGATAAGCCAACATGTTAGTTAAAAAAGATTTAATTAGCTTTCATAGGTTGTGTATCATGTGTGTAGAGTTTAGAGGTAAGGTTTTTTATTATAAGCTTGCTTGATTTGGGATTTTAGGTTTGAAATATAGGGCTTTGTATGGATTTTGTCAGGGTTAAACATTAGGTTTTTTGTTCATGAGTTTTGTTTCATTGAGTTTTCTTTTATAAATTGTAAGCTTTTTTGATAAATATATGTGATAATCTAGTGTTTGATTATCAAAATACTTCTATTCATTTTGATGGTTGTTTTGTTTGATAAAAATCTAATTTTCTAAATAATATATTTAAATATTTTTCTGGGTTATAGTTAAATATGAGGGTTTTGGGAATTTTTTTCTTGGTAGTGAATTAGTAGGGTTTTGATTGATTGTGGAATGAATTTTAAGCTCTCATATTTGTAATTTCAGTAAATCTTAGGGTTATGGAAATGTTTTTATGGATTAGGAGTTTAAGGTATTTGGTAACATGTTCTCGGTCTATAGGGTATTATTCCTATAGTGATTTCCAATTAAACGTTTATATTATAGCTTTAGGTGCTAAAATTTTGTTAATTATTTATTTTCTTGACACCGCCATTTTTTTCTAGAGGAAAAACTATGCTATTTTATTATGATATCAAGGGCATTTACTACATTATTAAATTTGAACATAATCTTTTCCTTTTCCTTACAAAGCTCTTTATATATATATATAGGGATGATGGTGTCAAGTATTTATTGGTTTGTTTCATATTTTTGAGTGATTTATTTGAATTGGAAGAGGCTAACTAGCTTGCAAAAATGCTTTTCAACTATGCAAAAAAAAATACTATGAACCAATTGAAATTTTTACCAAATATTCTATACACATACATATGCCTATTTTGTTTATGGTAGAAATTAAATACTCAAAATTTAGTGACATGTTTTTTGTAAGCTAGTTATTCTCTTCCATTTTAATTTAAGCACACAAATCATTCATTAAATATACTAAATATGTGGTTTATCATAACTAAAAAATATGTAAAGAAGCAGTTGCAGATGATCCACTAGTGTTGATAGTGGATGTTTTTGGGGGGTGGTTTTATGGGGATCTCTTAAACAACACTATTTATGGTAGTATTCCTTGAAATTTTGGGAACCTCAAAAATATGAAATATCTTGATTTTTCCCATAATATATTGACTAGAATGATAGCTCCTCCTCTTGGTAATACAATAAAACATAAAGAGGGAAAATATGGTATTCAAAAGCTATTTTACAAATATGTGTTTCATTAAGTGCTTTGATTGTATAAATAAATAAATAAATAAATAAATGTAAAATTTATCTTATCATTTTTCTTGTACAACTTATAACAATATTAGTATAGTTTTTGAATCTCTTGATCACACTCAATTTTATGTTGTATCTAGTAGTTTTGTATGTTTACTACAATTGTCATTTTTTAGCATAATGGATAGTGTTGATATTTATATAATAATAAAATTAATAACTTAATCAATGCACACTACTTAAATTTATTTCATCTTCCAATAATTACAATGTCTTACTTTGGATGAATGATTAAAACTATGTTGTGTAATCCATTTTGTTATACATGTCATGGCAGAAAAGTGCCCACATGCCAAGGAGTTGTAGTTTCAATAGGTAATTTTTATTTTGAATTCATTTTAAAACATAAAAAAAATTAATTAAATGAGGACATAAAATACCCCATATTATGCTCCTCAAATTCAGACTAGGTCAATGGTTCCATGCAAATAAATTAATACACTTGACTCATAGTCATTAACTCTTTGTAGGATTTGCTTTTGACATGTTTTAATTAATGTTTTGCCTTATCCAAGTGTGACTGAAGTTCATTCAATTGTTTCACTTTATCCTAGGTAATTTTTAGTTCATTTGATTTTTCATCTTTTTCCTCTATTAATTGGATTTTTTATCCAATAACACATTCCATCTCATTTTTTGTTTATCATGTTGGGTATGTCATTTAGTCAGTTAGTTAAACTTGTGAGTGAGAAAGATCAAAAGGATAACAAGTTATAACTTGTTATCCTTTTGATCTTTCTCACTCAATTTATGACCCTTCTCTTTAACTAATTATTTCATCACACCTTTGACTTTGTTTAAATCTTTTAATGCTTATTCACATTTTTTCTTGTACAAGTCTAGTTTTTTCTCAGTTAGATTTAGTTTGTACTCCAAATTAGTTAATGATGAAAACACCCATGAAAAATGTGTTGAGGGTATAGCCCCATACATGAACTCAGCTTCAATGCCATAGTGATATTAGTGATAGGGTAATTAAAGTAGAGCGATGTAGTTATTCCCAACCACATACTCCCTTCTCTATTAATTTGTTAGTAAACTATAAGTCTTGTATCTATTATTGTAATCCTAGTCTATTCCATTTATATTTTCCATGTTTTCTCTTTTTCTCTTGCATGAAGTGATGTTGATCCTCTCTTGCAACTCCATTTCACCTTCTTCATTTTTAAGTACATTCGGATTGTTTACTTCTTCCCAACCATTTTTTAGATATTCACTATAGAAATCGATAGTTATTTTAAGGAGCAAACCTTTGTCTTGAACCTAAGTTGTTCTAGTATCTATCCTTTTCTTTTGTATCCAAGAGAAAATAGATATGGACTTATGTCTAATTTTTCATTTGAAACTATATTTGTTCAGAGATAATTTATTTATTTATTTATTTTACATTTGATGTTTAACAACCTTTGCTAAGAAAAAAGGGCTTGTACCACGTTGTAAGTGCTTATCATGGTTGATTCCCTATCTAAATTTTTTTTTGAAGCAACTTGGTGAACATTTTCAAATAAGGTTTATGCATATATATTAGGAAAAAAATGGTGAATAAGCATAGTGATAAACATTTCATTTATGTCAAAGACTATAAAATAATGGCCTTAGTTGTTTGCAATAGCATAGATGCTACTTTGGATAAAACATGCCTGTTTAGAAATTGTCAATTTAGATACAACATCAATGACTATTTGTTTGATGTATTTCAAGTCTTATTACATTTTTGATACACATTGATGGAACTTCATGTTGGAATTATAGAACATTTTTAGAATTACTTGGAGATAAATCATCAATATGCACTAAGATATTTGTAGCTTAAATTAGATCCAATAGAGATATATAGACTACATCGTGTACATGGCATTATCATATACTTTAAATGGATTAAATTTTCAGCAACTGCATGCTTGAAAAATGGTAAACATGGTTTATAGAGAGAAAAAATTTGCATAAATTGGCTATCTAAATGGCTCAGTATTTCCATTTATGCTTGGTATTTGAAGAACAAGATAAAAAACTTACACTTTAATGAAAATTTGCATTCACCTCTTTATTGTATTGTTTTCCATGATCAAAATCTTATGTATGGACATTATGAACAATTGTATTTCAATAAATTAAATAAGTATAAATGTTACTCAAGACACAAATATTTTTCAAGAATTTATACCATGATTAATTCTTGTTGGCAAGCAAATTCTATAAATTTACAATTTTATAGTTTAGCAAAAATGCTTGAAGACACATCTTGTTATGGCAATAACATATTTAATATTTTTTATCATTTTAAAAAAATATTTTGGCATACAGTATTTTTTTCAATATATAACACAATATTTTTACAATGTCTTTCTCTCTATATTTATCAAAGCATATGCCTACCAAAAAACAAATCTAACAGACAATGTTATCAAGGACATACCAACCATCGCAAATTGGCAAGGATACATTGTCAGACTAGCTTTACCATATGATAATAGTGGAATATAAGGTAACAAATTTTTGATATAATGGATATCATATGTATTAAAATTAACAACATGTTTATGGTTAGAAAAAAGTTAGCAAATTACAAAAATATATAATGAATGTTCTTGGTCAAATGCCATATATAATATTATTTTTTTGAAACAAATACAAATCATATACACTATGAACCATTAATAATGAAACAATATATGATGAAAAAATTCCAACATTTTATATATTATATAGGTCTAATACCTAAAGAACAATATTTACTTCGGACATTGAAAATTACATGTAAAAGGTTGATAGGCAAAAAAGCTACCAAGACTGCTATTAGAAAAGCAATAGAAATTTTCAACACAAGAATTAATGACACTCCCATACATGTTTGTGTTATTTGTAAATAGTCACATTTTAAGCATAGTATGGAACTTTTTGATCAATCTGAAAAGGACATGTGCCAATAATTAATAAGAAAAATTAAAGCTATTTGTAAAGATAAAATATGTGCAAATTGCAACTAGACATTGAAAAATGGACTGGGATTTACAATGCCTATTAATATTAGACAAAACAAATGATTAAAAATTGTGCTTATGCTATCAAATCTTGAAGAAAGGCTTGTTGCATTGAGAATGGCATTTTCACAAATAAGAGACCTAGGCTATAATAAACCATAGATTGGTCTAAAAGGTTTGATTATCAATGTGCCATCAAATGTTTATA
Organism: Torreya grandis; assembly: GCA_037957365.1. Lineage (NCBI taxonomy): Eukaryota > Viridiplantae > Streptophyta > Pinopsida > Cupressales > Taxaceae > Torreya > Torreya grandis. Next base: position 694,191 of record JARHVA010002236.1, read on the forward strand.
AAATTAAAAAATCACTACCCAGGTCTATAGATGAGAAAATAAGAATTTTTATAGCTTTAAAAGGGAGATTGGAATTAAAAAAATGCATACAACCAAGGGGTTATTCGATCATAACTCATCATGAAATAATTAAAATAACTATGCATAAGAAAATTGTACATTGATCATAATGTCTAGATTAAGCCTAATTAGAAACCACTTATAGATGATACTATAATGGATAATGTAAATAGTGATAATTCCTCTAATAAATCTAAATTAGATATAGATAATGAAATAAGAATGTCTTTTGACACAAATAAAAGTTATTCCACTGACACCTGGTATATGGTTTTATAGACTTAACATCAATTATTGTATTACAATATATAGTGGTTGTAATTGCACCAGCTAAAGGTAATCACCCGCTTGGAATTTTCAAAGATAATGACTCTAAAAAAAATGAACTTTCCAATACTTTTCTTTGGAAATCCTCATGATGAGGATATTGTATCAAGATTTACATATCAAAAAATAAAATAATGGTAACTATTACATGTCAATCACAAGTTTTCTATCACCTCACAAAATTATTTTTCAAAGAAATAAAAATAATCATATATCAAGTTGGAAAGACTATGTGGGTTCGAATTAGAAAAAACTAGTTAAAGAGGAGAAATCCTGTAGCTACAAATTTCAAATACAAATCCAATATAGATAAATTGCTTAAATCAAAAATTGGATACGTGGATTTCAAAAAATATGCATCTCACCTGATTGCATGTAAGGCATTAAAAAGAATGTCTTTATCATGATACGATAATTACAATCATCAACATTCTTTTTGAATTTTACAAGTGATGAACATCATTTTAAGTCATTGATGGATTGATTACAACTATTATATGTAAAGCATGCAAGAAAAAAAGTTGTTAGACTTGACAATTTCAAAAAATCTAATGATTCTTTCTTTCTTTCAAAAAAGGACCTAATTACATGCACATGCTATTATACGTAGTGTGTCAATGCATTGATACAAATGTTAAAAGTGATGAGTTTTTCCCTAGAAAAGTTAATGATTTTTTTTATGTGACTAAATTTCAACATAGAGTAAATGTTCATGACCATTGGTTGGTGTGGATAAAAGATGCATCAATATATGGAAAGGATAAACATTCAACAATTATATATTTTATATAAAAATGCATAACTTATGATACTGATACTCTAGAAAATGACATGGGAAAATTTCATATACACCACCATAATAAGAAATGTAAGAAAAAAAGGAAAAATATTGTAGATACAATTTTCCACAATTTCTTCTGATAAATAATAATACTAACACCACTTGAAATAGTAAATGAACTTGCAATTACACAATCAAAATAAATTTATGTGCTACTAAGTATAAAAATACACTACTTCAAATAACTTCAACACATTTTTATAGGACGTGGGCATGACCAAGACCCAATACCTAAAAATAATATAGGAAATAATTACACAGCCTACTATTTTCCTTGTTCAGACACCATCATAAGTATGGAGCAATAATTTTATAAAAGACATGCCATATTTGTGGTAAGACAATATAGATGTGCAGTTTGTTTTAAATGAATATGCTGCAACAACATATTATAGTTCATATATGATAAATGGGAATTCAAAAATAACACATACTTTTAGGCAAATACAAAAACAACATGCAACAACACATATAGATACTATCTAGATGTTATGTACACTGGGAAATGTGATGCTAAAATATCACCAAATGCCTATGCAATAAGCTATTCACTTGGTATTATCACTTCCATTAAATCATTGTTCAATAACATTTACTTTTATAAACACATCTTGTCTTGATAAATTCACATTTATATTAAACCCACAAATCTTCTTAGACATGATCCAAATGAATCTAAAGATTTAATATGTCAATCTCTTATAGACTATTACATAGCCCATCCTGTTATCATTGACCATGTTTTTTTAATTGAGTTTGCTTTTAACTACTAAAAAAATGGAAATTGATTGAAAAATAAAACTTCCATGTTATACGCTTTGTTAATTATAACAATCATCTTGACATTGAAAACTATTACATTTATCATTTAAAAATAATGAGAATAGTTTGAAACAAGGTCTTCAAACAAGGAAACAAGCATATGATTCACAACTAAATATCATAAAGAAAAAAAAGGCTAAGTTTAACTATGACATAAATCCTTCTTGGGGAGACATAGAACATGTTACCTCTAAATTTAATTTTGATACTGAGAAAGTATTAGACACTATAAATTTTTTAAGTGAAGCAAAGAACACGTAAGATGAATATGATTTGTATATGGAATTCCCATTAACAAATTTTGCATCAAGATAATGTACATCAAAACCATTTGAATTTCTTCCTCATACATTTATTTCTAATAGTGTCTAATACTATAAACATAAACAAATGATAAATGAAGAACAACATTCAATTGTAAAAAACATTGCTTGTACGAAAAGGATAAATAAAAATAAGCCATTGTACTTATTTCTAAAAGAAAGAAATTTATATAAAAATGTATATATGAAATGTTAATTCACATTTAATCTCAAACTATTTAAATTTATCCCTATAATCCAAAGTGTCTTGTACTTGATTACAGAGGAAAAACTACTTACAATGTTGGAGGAGCCACATTGCATGCAACATTTCTATTACCATTCCATAAGTCAAAACTTATTCCATTGAATATTGAAAGTCTATATGCATTGTTCAAACATTACAATCAATTGCACAAAGTGATAATTGATGAGATCTCACTTGTAGGAGCAATAATCTTATATCATATTGATAAATGACTATGCTACATAATGCAATAACTGGCCATGTTCTTTGGCAATGTTGACATGATATTTTATGGATAATTTTATCAAGTTCAACATGTAAATGACTTTTTGATATTTGAGTATCTAAAAATTAATAACAAATTGATTATGTATTCTTTTTAGCAAGAAAACATAATTTTTTATCAATTGCAGTAACCCATGCACTAAAAGATAAAACTTTTGTCTCAATCCTAAACAAAATATGAACATGCTCACATATAAAACATGATATATCATATCTTAATAATAAATTCTTAAGACCAGCCCCAAATGATCCATCATTTCCATATCTCTTTTTCTTGAAGAATGGCGTAGAAGCCCACAATAACAAAATGTTGGCTCTTATTCTACACAATGAAATTATTATCCATGTAATATACAAATAATATGATACATACAATGAAATATTGGGATATGTTAATGTTATATGCCTACCTATAAAAATTATACTAAATATTGACATGTTGATTGATATTTTTATCAGAAATTATGATATGCAAGATGGACTTTTCAATGGTTTAGGTGGTATATTTAAACTATATAGCAAAGAATAAAATAATGACATTATCTATATTAAATTCAATGATATTAACATTGGAAAATTGTAGAGAACAAGACATATTCATCTCTATAACATCCATATTGATTTGGCATGAAAACTTATATTTTGAATCTTTAGACTAGTTTGCATGTTGACCTACAAAAAATAATTAACAGTGTAAAGCCAATTTCCAGTCCATCTAGCATGTGCACACACAATACATAGGACACAAGTTCTTACCATGAAATGTGTTACATTCAATCTACTTGGTGTCAAGAGACATGGATTAGCATATGCAACTTTATCTCATGTGAAAAACATAAACTCATTATATTTGCTAAATCCACTTGTGCATAATTTTTTTATAACAATAACAAAATCTATATTGAAATTTCAAGACTATAATCAAATTCAAAATGAAAGTTTAAACATAGCCTCCAATCAAATGTATTACCTTCATCTATTATTATATGCTCATTGAATACTCATATCCTTAAATCCCATCTAAAAGGCATTATCAATGACCATGACTTGATGAGATGTGGTATATTATGTTTAGAAGAAACATATGTTTCACCTACCAATTGCATTAATATTAACTTGAACTTCTTGACCTGAAACTTGGTATATAATGTCCATGGTATTATGATATTGTTTCTACGCTAATTTTGCTTTCACATTCAAAAGATAGAAATGAGAAACTAAGAGATGGTCTAGGGTTAGAAGATACCCGGATATAGTCGTGTGCACTAAAATCAAACGTTGGAAGGTACTCCTCTTTGGCTGTGGAGGAATGACACCTGTGAAGAAAAAGATACTAAACACGAAAAAATGTTAGACAAAGAAACGGTGGGCTGTCAAGAAAACGCTTGATCCCTGAAGTACGAAGACTTCCTTAAGGGATATCAACCCACTAATAAAAAGTAGAATATTTGACTGAAGTAGAAATAATGAAAGATAGAATAAAAGCAAATAAAAGACAAAAAGCAGAATGCGTACCTGATATGTAGCAAACTACTCTGCACAGTTGCCGGTGTCAGTCTCTGTGTCGACGTCAGTCAGGGAAGGGAGCCGATGTCGGTTAAAGTGCTGATGTCGATAGGGGTAATGACCAGCGTCGGTCAGGGCAACAGTTATGGATAGGGTCTGGTCAGGTCTGGACAGGGTCTTAGGATTTGCAGAAAGGTCAGATGTTTTTATCTGAGGGTTCGGGAAGCCGGTTTAGGAGTCAGAGGGATTGTTTAGGGGTTTATGTGCAAGGGGTATGGGCAGAGTTACAGACTGTATATTCTATAGAGGGTGGATAGAGGTGATATAGGTGGAAGTAAGGTTGGGGCTATAGTCTGAATCTAAATCTGGGTAATGATAGTAATTAAAAACAATAACCAGAGATCAGAATAAAAACACAGAACAAACGCTTACTTGTTACGCACTGAAGATAAAAGTCAGAGACATGATTGATGTTGTCGTTGTGTCACAGAAGTTCAATGTAGTAGACCTCCAGCAAGATGACTGAAGTAGAATACCTATACCAGAGAGAGAATGTGAGAGATTGATTACAGATTGGTTGGATGCAAGAATTGGTTGATTGTCTGAATGAAGAGGTTTGCTGATTGATATGAAGGAAGGTCTGATAACCGATCAAGAAACAGATTGGCAATCAAATGGATAATGGATAACAGATAATGGTTCCTGCATTCAGGTCGAGAACACAATGTTAAAGATAATCAACATCAGTAGGACTACCGACGTCGGTCGATAAGTGACCGACGTCGATCGGGTTATGACCATCATCGGCAGATGCAGAATGGGGACAAAGGCTAACTTTAGCTCTCTGCTCATTTTTAGATGCTACCAGGGTCAAGGCTTGTGGGAAAATGGTCAACAGGGGTTAAATAGGTGTGGAAAACTAAAATGGGGGTTAAGGGGAGGATGACAAGGGTTAGACACAATTACAGTGTCTACATTTGCCCCTTTTTGTCTTGTTGGTTGTTCTGGACAAACTGCAAGACAAAAACAAGAGTTGGTTGCCCCAGGTGTGGGATAAGGTTGATTCCATCTTGTTGGTTATTCTGGATGAATTGCAAGACAAAAATAGGAGGGTTGGTTGCCCCAGGTGTGGGATAAGGTTGATTCCATCTTGTTGGTTGTTCTGGATGAACTGCAAGACAAAAATAGGAGGGTTGGTTACCCCAATTATGGATGAGGTATTCCCCCTCAAAGCAAGAGTCGAGAGAAGGGAACCTAGAATCGGGTGTTGATTTGACAAAGATTGGATGAAAAAGGGGTGAAGATAGAGTGAGAATGCTGCAAAAGTCATGATTGCACGTACACCACTTCACGAGGATGGTCAAGTCAAATTGTCATAGGTCGAGGGTCGAGGAGTGTCAAAATTGAAATAACTGGGCCCCAGCATTTAGTCATCTACTAATTGGGTTATTCAATCTAAGCTAAAGCTCCAATGGTCATCGTGTTCCAGGTATCCCAGGCTCAGGAAATGCTCTTGAAAACACAAAAATGTCACAAGTAGTGGGGATCAACCGGCTTGCGATCCTATACTTGTGAAGGTCAAAAGTGTGCACACAATTTTGCTAACCAATCATGAGGTAGCATACATGCAAAAACAACCAAGGAAAAATTACTTTGGAAGTAGTCACGGTTAGAGGAGATGGTCATGATCTCTAAGGTCTGGTGGTCGATGGATGGAGGCAAAAGTGATCTCAAGTGTGCCCCAGGGAGCCAAAATGACTTATACTAGAGGGCTGACTGATTGAGGGCATGATTTTGGGGCAACATGATGAAAGAATGTGATGGAAGAAATGTGATGAAGGAATGGCTGAGCTAACCCCAGAAGACCCCATGTCAACTGAGTGCTGCCTACATAGCCCCTGTCATTAGGGCCTCAGGCCAATGTAGTTCTCCCTTCTAGGGAGGAAGGGTCAAAGGGATGGAATTGGTCTTGGTTGAGGGCAAGGTCATGGTCAAAAGGAGGAAAGAAGGTTTGTCCATCAGAGAGATGAACAAACGAAGATGGTCAAGCTAACCCCAGAAGATATCGTATCATCTGAGTGCTGCCTACATAGCCCTTGTGTGAAGGGCCTCAAACCAATGTAGTTCAAAACTAGGAGTCTGAGTGGTAGACAGGTGATGAAAGTGGTCGATAGACTGGTCTTGGTCAAGGTCAAAATGATGAGGAGAAAAAAGATGTTACAGCCTTTTCCAAATGGTGTATTCTGTAACATTGGTGATGTGGTCTTTCATCCCTAGCAATTTTCCATAGTCGTGATGGACGTATGCTAAAAATGAATTGAGGTCTATTTATGCTTCAGCAAGTATTGGTTTATGCTTAACATAAATTGCATCTGGTCGATAGTTTCCATGTGTATTGGTGTCCATAGAAACTAGTGTGAATAGGTTATGATGATGTGATAGGTCTGAAAATGTTGGGTTGGCTTGGTTGGGTTTGACAAGTGATGAAGTTAAATGTGACCAAAGTGTAGAAAAAGTGAAAGGCATATTGCTCTTTCATTGACAAGGACCAAAAATGACAGCATAGATAGGGGTTATTAGAACCAAGAGCCCCATTCATGCATGACGTCGTTGACCATATGTTGTGTTAGAGTGGTAATCGAATCACTTTGACATTAAAGTGAGCTCGAAGTCCCTTGAGTAGGTGATAGGAGGAGGATAGGGTAACCCATTTTAGAGTAGAGATAACTTTGCCCCTTTTATAGGAGACCTTGAGATAACTACAAGCCAAGTCCATGATTTTTTATTTTATTTTTTTGGCGCAGACTGATCAATGCGAGAAGTCTACATAGAGATGTCATTTGCTTGGTGGTCATTTGCAAAGCTGATCAATGCAGGAAGCTACTAAGAAAGATTGTTGTTGGTAGTAAGAGTTAATCATAGCCATCCTTCGAGGGAGTGGTCTATATTTTGCTTTATATATAAGGGCTTTGAATAGCTATCCTTCGAGGGAGCAGTCTATTAGCTACAACAATGATAGTACAACTGTCCTTCGAGGAAGCAGTCTGCCTTTTGATGCGATTTGGTGACCTTGGATATTTTTGACATCTTGATTTGTTTTGACAGAAATGTGATTCATGGACCAGACTATAGAAGGTCAAGGGTTCCTTTTTATTAGGACAAAGCATCCGTACTGTATAAAAGGGGTATATAGGATTTGTTAAGGGGAGTAGGATTGAAAGGAATGAGGACTAAGAGGACGGGGATTGCTCAAGGGATGAGCTCAAGATAAATGTCAAGTGGATGAGTACTCGACTAACAATAGAATGGTCATAGATGCAATGCATTAAGAGGCTCAGGTTCTGGTCATCTGTCGAGATAAGACAAATGATACGTCCCTGATCCATACTTGTGCGTGATAATGAAAGGTCCGAGCCAATTAGGGGAAAACTTTCCTCGTTTACTTCACTCCATATTGGTCACATATTGATTCTCTTTGAGGATGAGGTCTCTGATATTGAAATCTCATTCTCACAGATTTTTGTCATAGGCTTGCTTGATGCAATGTTGATAGACATGGAGATGTTTGAGGGCAGCAAGTTGGCGCTCATCAAGTAACTCAAGTTGAGCTAAGTGATCTTGACGAAAGTCATTGTTGGAAAGAATGTCATGCAGAGAGATGCAGAGAGATGGGATCTATACTTTGAGAGGTAGGATAACCTCTGTTCTATACACGAGAGAGAAAGGGGTAGCACCCATGGAGGTTCGAATGCTAGTGCGGTAGGCCCACAAAGTGAAGGGAATGTGAATATGCCAATCCCTTCCAGTGTCCCTGACCACCTTCATGAGAATTTTAGTCAAGATTTTGTTGGAAGCCTCAGCCTACCCATTTGCTTGTGGGTAGTAAGGCGAAGAGAAACTGAGCTTGATGCCAAATGAGTCGCAGAGTTTTTAGACAGTCTTGTTTTTGAAGGACTTGCCATTGTCGGTGATGATTTTATGAGGGACACCGAAGTGGCAGATGATGTGACTGCTGATGAAGTTGATAATCTTGTTGGCTTTTGTGGAGATGAGAGGAATGGCTTCCACCCACTTGGTGAAATACTCAGTGGTAGTGATGATGGATTGATGATGAAGAGATGAATGAGGGTTAATCTCACTGATGAGATCTATGCCCCACTAAGAAAAAGGCCAGAAATCCTGAGCGACTTGTAAGGCATGACTAGGAAGATGAAGCAAGTTAGAGTGCTGCTGACACTTGATGCAATGCCGAACATAGTCGCTACAGTCTTGATGAAGGGTGGGCCAATAATAACCCAGATGAAGGATGCGCTTGGCAACCGAATTCCCACTGAAATGTCTGCCACAAATCCCATCGTGGACTTGCTTAATGGCCTGAGATGCTTCAGTGGAGGTGAGACAGCGAAGGAGGTCATCGAATCCTTGCTTATAGAAAAGACCCCCTAGCATGGCATAGCGAGCGGTACGCTTGATAAAAGTTCACCGCGCATTGTTAGAGAGGTTGGGAGGAATGACAGACAAAGATAAGAAGTCCACAAGTTGCTTATACCAAACATCTCATGGGCTAGAGTCTATGGTGTTGACATGATTAATGTTAGGAGAGATATAGGAAGGCAACAGCACACGATGCACTATGACAAAAAGTTTAGATGCAGATGAGGAAGATGGGATATGTGAAGCGAGAGAAGCCATGGTGTCAGCAAACTTATTCGTGGATCGAGGAACAATTTGCAAGAGGTAATGGTTAAAATATGCAAGGAGAATGTTAGCACAGTTTTTGTACCTTTGTGAAATTTCATTTTTATAGAGGTATGAACCATTGACCTAATTGACGACAAGCTGCGAGTCACCGAAGATGTTGATGGACTTGATGCTGAGAGAGAGGGCGGTCTGAAGTCCCAAAATTAAGGCCTCGTATTCAGCCATATTATTGGTATAATTAAAGTCGAGCTTGAAAGACAGGCATGGGCTCACCATTGAGTGGGATGAGAATGACTCCTGCACCCCCACCAAGTTGACATTTGGAGCCGTCGAAGAACATGGTTATTTGGTAGACAGTGTCATTGGTGGAAAGTGTAGCGATAGACTCGTCAGGAAACTCGCACTATGAAGGTTGATTGTTGGGAAGAGGGGCATCCGCCAGTTGATCAGTGATGGTTTGCCCCTTGATAGATTTTTGCTGGATGAATTTGAGGTCAAACTCAGCAAGCAGCATGAGCCACCGAGCCATACGTTGATGTTGATATGGCTTGGAGTGCATAAACTTAAGAGGGTCGGTGTGAGTGATGACAAAGGTTTTATGGTTAAGAAGATAGTGGCAGAGCTTGGTAGTGGTAAAGACTAATGCCAAATAGAGTTTCTCGGTATGAGTATACCGAGTTCCATAGTCAACCAGTGTTTGGCTGATATAGTAGACTGCTTACTCACGGTGATGCTCGTCTCGGTGCACAATCATGGCACCTAACGAATGGTTGGTGACAGAGATATAAAGGTAGAAGGGTTGATCGTCTTTAGGTGGAATGAGGACTGGTGGAGAGACTAGATAGTGTTTAAGGGCTTCAAAAGCCTCTTGACAGCCCTTATCCCATGTAAAAGAGACGTCCTTCTTAAGGAGATGATGAAAAGGTTGGCAGTGGTCAGAAAGTTGTGAGATGAAACGGTGAATGGACTGGAGCTTCCCTTGTAGACTGTGAAGCTGCTTGAGATTGGTCGGGGGCAGCATCTCAAGGATAGCATGGATCTTGGTAGGATCTATCTCGATGCCACGAAAAGAAATGATAAAGCTGAGAAGCTTGCCGGAGAGGACCCCAAAGACACATTTCTTGGGGTTAAGGCAGACATTATATTGAAGAAGGTGAGAGAAGATGATTTTGAGAATGGTCAAATGGTCACGGCGAAGCTTGGACTTGCCGAGAAGGTCGTCCACATAGTCCTCCATGATTTTATGGAGGAGAGCATGGAAAATGTAGGTCATGGCACACTTATATGTGGCGCCTGCATTCTTCAAGCTGAAAGGCATGACTCGATAGCAGAAAGTCCCCCATGGGGTAATGAAAGTGGTCTTGTGCTAATCTTCCAGAGCAATCAGGATTTGATTGTATCCTAAAAACCTATCCATGAGAGATAGCATCTCATGGCCGGCCATGAGATCAACAAGCTGGTCAATGTTAGGAAGAGGAAAGTCATCTTTGGGATAGGCTAGGTTAAGGTCGCGATAGTCTATGCAGATCTGGATCCCCCCAGTCACCTTGGTGACTAAGACGATGTTAGAGACCCACTGTGGATAATCGATGGGCTGGGTGAAGGAGATAGAAAGGAGGTGCTGAAGCTCCTCTTTGACAAGGAGGGCAACGCGAGGATGCATCTTTTGAAGCTTTTGCCTAATAGGCTTAGCCTCTGGTTTGGTGACAATGTTATGGGTAGCGATGGTGGGGTCGATGCCAGGCATGTCACAGTAGGTCCAAGTAAAGGCCTTGCTATGGTTTGAGAGGAACTGGGTATAGTCAAGCTGCTCCTGAGCATCTAAAGATTATGCAATCTTTAAGACATGAGGAACATCAGAAGAAGGGAGGTTGATGTCAATGGTTGATTCATTTAACATAACTTGGGTCTCAGAAGGGAGAGAGCACTGGATGAAAGAGTCATTGGCACCCATGTAGGAAAGAATGGCATCATCGTCAATGTAGTGGATAGTGTGAATGGTTGCCAACTCATCTTCTACCATGTTGGGGAAAATGAGAGGGAGAGACCTGGACACCCCATTAAACTGATAAGTCAAGGGTTCCAGGCGGATGGTGTTTATGGAAAAAAAACTAGGAGGGATGGAAACCACCGACTCTGTAGGTGAAGGAGAAGGAATGGGTGAGCCTGGAGGAGATTGGTCAATGGTTGGTTCGGGACAAAGGTCTTTAGGGGTCTGAGTGGGGTCATGATATCCCAAGCCATACCGTTTCTTGGCATCATCATTATTGAGCGGTTTGATGGGCTGATGGGAGCCCTGCTCATAGCGTTCGAAGCCAAAACCCTTCCATGCACACTTGTAAAGGTAAATGTGTGCAAAGGCGGGGTTGCTAAGAAACGATAAGTCTGATGTGAAAGGTTGAGGTGAAGAAAGAGGATTGCAATCAGTAGGAGCTTGATCAAGCCCCCCATAGACAAGGTTGGTTCAGAGGTGAGGAGGACCATAAGGCACGATCATCCCAATCTGATGGTCGTAACTAGGGCTGTGATGAAGGCGTCCATACTCTTGTCGAGTTTGGAACATGTCTAAGGCCAACAAGTGATATTCCCCCAATGAAAGTCTTTGGAAGATGTCTTCCATGGGATCTATGGTCATTGCTTGAAGGGGAGGTGTGAGGGTGACCGCCAGTTGCGAACTGGTTAAAGCTTCTGCAGATGGAGGTGGTGCTGGGGTTGATGGCTTGATAGGAATGAGAACGTCATTTAGACGGTAGGTGGTGTTACAAGTTTTGAAGGGTGAAGGGTCAACGGGAATGGTATGGACTTGCCCATCATGTTCAAATTTCACAAAATGGTGCAGGGTGGAGGGGACACAGGCCATGGCACAGATCCAGGGTCAGCCTAGCAAGATGTTGTATTAAAACTCTCCTTCGATGATATAGAAGAGCTCCAAGATTGTGCGTGGACCAACACAAATGTGAAGGATGACTGTGCCAATAGTCGTGGCAGTGGTGTCATTAAAGGAATGCAAGATTGCATCAGTTTTGGAGACGCAATTCTTGGGAAGAGCCAACTGTTCAAAGGCATGGGTGGAGATAATGTTGATGTTGGCACCTCCATCAATCATAACACATTTAATGCATGTCTGATCAACATAGGTAGTGATGAAGAGGGTGGCATCCTGATCTTTTATGTTGGATGTGGGAATCTTAGAATCGCTGAATGTGATGGAGGCAATAGGGGCTAAAAAGTGGACAAGGGCAGCAAGTGGCTGGGGGTCCTCAGGTTGAACCTCCACTACCTACAGGGCTTTGATGAGGGCTTGACGATGCTAGGGTGAGGTTTGGATGAGGTCATAAAGGGACATCTTCATAGGCATCTAGTGAAGCTGTTTCAACATAGAGTCATGAATTGCCCCTGAAGAGGAAGAAGAAGAGGGTTGAGGCGCGCCAAGGATAGAAATCTTAGGCTTGGGCAGTTGAGGTGGCTAGATGAAAGGGTAAGTCCAAGGAATGGCAGATTTTTCCTTTGCCTTGTCCTTTTATGACCTGGTGGTTATGTGAATGGCATTGATTTCGAAGATAGGAGGTGAAAGAGATGAAGGGGTCGTGGTCTGCTGATGAGATGTTGATGGGTCTGAAGAGGTCAGAGCATTATGAGAAGGAGTCAGGGGTCGATCAAGAGTGTCCTCAAATAGAAGAGTGTCTTTCTCTAGATAGCAATGAATGACAGTCTTGAGGGCACAGCAAGTCTCGGTATCGTGTCCTGGCATACGATGATATAAGCAAATCTTTGTGTCGTCGAACCAAGAGGGCTTAGACCCGAGAGGTTGGAAAGGTCTGATGGGTGGAAGGGTTATGCTAGAAGTCTACAATAGTTGATGCAAGATCAAAGAGTATGAGCCCACTAAAGGGTCCGTGCTCATCGATGTGTGCGATACTGGTGACTTTTGCTTGGGCGGAGTCAAAGGAGGCTTCCATACCACCTTTTGGATTGATGGTGTGGCGATAGGTGGAGACAGTACTTTCTTTGTGAGAGGTACCACCCTTTTGAGAGAGGGTAGGCTAGTGGTAGGCAAAGGAAGCAAAGGAGGCAACTGGTTTTGATTAAAAGTCAGAGTGGGAAGGATTCTAGTCAAGGTTGAAGGATGGGGGCCCAAAATGGAGGGCAATGATGACAGAGGAGGAGGCATTCGCCTCTATGGTTTAGCAGTCTTCTATGACTTGGGTTGAAGACTACTATTGGTTGAGGTCTGGTCTAGGTCCACCTTCACTTGCAGATGAGTGAGGTTGGAGATAGGCCGAATGCCAAGTGACTTGATAGGTTTAGATGGGGTAGATGCGGGTTTTGGTTTTGATGGGGTCGGTTGAGGCTTAGAAATGGGAGTCTAGTTTTTGTTAAAGGTCTTGGGAGATTTTGCCATGGGAGGATTAGGTGCATGAGACGAGAGGGAATGGGCATGTTGAAGAGCTGTGAGACGCTCCCACAATCCCTAATGCTCCACTTTCCTAGAAGGGAGAAGTTCGAGTTTCTCCACTAGTCGGGAAAATGGCTGAGAAGATGTGGGATGAGGTTTGGGTTCTTGAGAAGATGTGGACAGTTGTGGGGTTAAAGATGAGACTGGTGTAGCAGTCTCAGACCCAAGGCATGATGGAGTCGTGACAGGTTCGTCTATGGTTGGAGACGAAGGAGAGGTAGGTTCTTCCCTGGGTGGAGAAGAAACCGGAGAATGAGGCTCCTCAAGCGGGTAAAGAGCAGGGATGATTGTGCCCTCCACTTGCGATCGAGGAGTAGGAAGGGTTAGGTCCTCCATGGGCAGCAGGAAGGAGGATGGTGAAACTAGCGGTGGTAGTAAGGTCGAGGCATCCTCTAAGATGAGAGAGGTTCATGGAGAACTAACTGGAGAAAGAGGTTCATCCACATGTGATGGACTGATGGATGGACTCACCTCTTGAGGTTGGTTGGAAATGAAGGGCGAGACTGTATTGACTATTTGTATATTGTGTTCGTGAATGTTGTCAGTCAAGGTCTGGATATTGTTCTGAGTTGGTGGATGATTGGGGAATGGTTGCTTGAAGATGTCAATGCCTTGATTAGGTGGCGCATTGGGATTGTCAAGGATGAGGTCACCCTCTTCTAGCATGTCTTGGATGATGTTTTTAAGGGTTTTACAATTGCCTGTGTCATGTCCTTTAACATGGTGGTAGTTACAGAAGTCATTTTCCCTATACCACGCAGGGATGGCGCATGAGGGATCAAATTGTGGAGGTGGTCGAATCTGGGGGAGATTGAGGACCCCTTGTTTGATGAGTTTTTCCAACACATATGTGTATGATTCTCTGAGTGGAGTATACTATCACTGTATGTATCTCTACTGAAATTGGCGGGTGGCACTCTGAGATGTAGATGGCTCGGGATGATTAGTTGAAGGCGAAGAGGAGGAAGATCTAACGACCCACAGCGTTTGCTGAAGCTTTAGATTTAGGATTAGACGAGGAAGGCTTAGAAGAGGGGTCATTGGTCTTGGAGTTGGGATTCTTGCTCTGCAACTTGACTTTATTCTCCTCGACGGCACATAACTCAAGTTTACGGGCCATCATGAAGGCTTCGTCAAAAGTGCGTAAGGTCTGAACCCTCAAGGTGGAAGAAATATGTCTAGCGCAGGCTTGAGAGAAAAGTTCAATAAGCTCAAGTTGGGGTAAATAAAAGGAGAGTTGATTGATAAGGCCCCTCCATCGAGCAACGAAATCAGCAATGGATTCATCCTCAAATTGGCAGATAGAATAGAGGTCTATGATTGAGACCTTCTTGGTGATGTTGATAGAGAAATGATCGAGGAAGAGCTGGGCTAGCTGAGTGAACGTGAAGGGGGAATGGCTGGTAAGGGAGCTATACCAGTCAAGCACAGCACCTGAGAGAGACATAGGAAATGTGCGTAAAAGCAATGCATCGTCATGGGCGATAAGGTAATAGGCATGTATGAATGCCCGTAAGTGTTGTTGTGGGTCTTCCTTGCTTTGAAAACAAGAAAACTTAGGAAGTTCCCACTGGCTGGGATATGGTCGGATTGGGACAGAAGGATGGATGGGCTCATTGCAAATTTGTTCATATGAGAGAGTATTGCGTGACCTAGAAACAGAGGTCTCTAGGCTGGACATCTTGTCCATCAGCATTTTGATGATATCTATTGACGGATTGGTGGGTGGAGTGCCCCCTAGATTGTAAGGCACTTGAAAGAGGCTAGAAGAGGCATACGACGTAGTTGGTTATACCAGTAAGGGTGCAACGTATGAATGACTAATCATAGGGATAGAAGAGAAGACTAAGGATGGTTGGGTAAAAGGCATGGCTAGGCTCGATGTTGCCATAGGGGGTTGGTTAGTGGTAACATGGGCCAATGGATAGGTAGCCACCCTAGTGTTGATAGGGGCCAAGGTAGGTGGAATAGAGACAACCAGATTCTGAAAGGGGGTAGAAAGTGGTTGAGTGGGCTGAGGTTGATAGAGGGCCGTAACCCCGGTGGAAGTGGGCCCAAAGATGGAGGGAGAGGCCACACTTGGATGGTTGGTCAAAGGCTGGTCATTGGTCAAGGCAATAGCCTAGGTGTCAAAAGGTTAAACTACAGACGCTGTTGATATGGCTGCAGTTTCGAGAAGAGAGGTCGGCATTCCGTAGATTGGATTGCCCAAGGAGTCTCGCATTCAGCTATTCACGAGATAGTGCTGCAAGGCTTTGACGTTGAGGTTTAAGAATCGTGAAAATTCTTGGTCTCCTTTTGGGACAATAGGCGTCTGGGTCAAGGATGGTCTAGTAGGAGTTCTTTCAGTCTCTGAGTGGAACTCCATTATAGGACTGGTTATGGATAGGGTAGACAGAAGCGGGTGATGCCTCACGTGATCGACTAGAGCCTTGGCTTGACTATGAGTCAGAACCATTCAAGGAAATAAAGAATGTCCTCACAAGCTCAAATAGCAAATAAGAATAGAAAATATGAAGAACACAAGTAGATCCTAAAATCCTAGGAGTAAATTATTAGGATTACAGTGGCTTATGCCTTAGAATGTGTGTAGAGGAAGATTGGCTTTTGAGTCGGGTCCTAGAAGAAGTAGTCTATGGATGGTTTCAGGTTAGTTATGGTGCTCAAGAAGTCTATGTTAGGTTTCGTACAAGGCCTGGTGCTAAGGAGCAAGCTCCCCTCACTTCACAAGTCCAGTGATAAGCTGGGCCTGCTTAGCCAAAATATACTTCCCCTAGAGATTAGACTCTGCCAGAGAACAGAGTGGGCTTTCCCCTTGGTGATGAAATCCAAGTAGGATTGCCAGGACGGGTAAGGTATCTACTGGGGGATGAAATCCCAGTCGGGCCTTGTCTCAGGTAAGTTAAGATGTTTGTTTTGTGCAAGTGGTTTGGTCATGTAACATCAAGTGGACTAGATTAATTCAATATGCATTTAGTAATTACTAGGTGTGGTCTAAGAAATGCAAGCAAACAGAAATGAAAGTGCAATGTGTTTTAAGCCCAAGTCAAAATGTTTGTTCGTATGAAGACGAATGGAGAAAGAGTCAAAGAATATGAGTTTTGACTAGTCTAGAAGTGCAAGAAAGAGAAGAAAAGTTCTTTTTATTCCTACTTATGATGTCATTTAGAAGAGACGAAAGAGGAAAAAAGGAAGGAACCTAATGCACCTATATGAACGAAAGAAAGAAAGAACCCAAGGAAGGCCCTAGGGTCCCACTGGGCGTGCCAAAATGTTTCTACGCTAATTTCACTTTCACATTCAAAAAATAGAAATGAGAAACTAAGAGATGGTCTAGGGTTAGAAGATACCCAGATATAGTCATGTGCACCAAAATTAGACGTTGAAAGGTACTCCTCTTTGGCTGTGGAGGAATGACACCTGCGAAGAAAAAGATACTAAACACGAAAAAATGTTAGACGAAGAAATGGTGGGCTGTCAAGCAAACGCTTGATCCCTGAAGTACGAAGACTTCCTTAAGGGATATCAACCCACTAATAAAAAGCAGAATATTTGACTGAAGTAGAAATAATGAAAGATAGAATAAAAGCAAATAAAAGACAAAAAGTAGAATGCGTACCTGATATGCAGCAAACTACTCTACACAGTCACCGGTGTCGGTCTCTGTGCTGGCATCAGTCAGGGAAGGGAGCCAACGTCAGTTAAAGTGCCAATGTCGGTAGGGGTAATGACCAGCGTCGATTGGGGTAACAGTTTTGGATAGGGTCTAGTCGGGTCTAGACAGGGTCTGGTCGGGTCTGGACAAAGGTCAGATGTTTTTGTCTGAGGGTTCGAGAAGCTGGTTTAGGAGTTAGAGGGATTGTTTGGGGGTTTATGTGAAAGGGGTATGGGCAAAGTTACAAATTGTATATTCTATAGAGGGTGGATAGAGGTGATACGGGTGGAAGTAAGGTCGGGGCTATAGTCTGAATCTAAATCTGGGTAATAATAGCAATTAAAAACAATAACCAGATATCAGAATAAAAACACAAAACAAACGTTTACCTGTTACGTGCTGAAGATAAAAGTCAGAGACATGATTGATGTTGTCGTTGTGTCGCAGAAGTTCGATGTAGTAGACCTCCATCAAGATGACTGAAGTAGAATACCTGTATCGGAGAGAGAATGCGAGAGATTGATTGCAGATTGGTTGGATGTAAGAATTGGTTGATCATCTAAATGAAGAGGTTTGCTGATTGATACAAAGGAAGGTCCGATAACCGATCGAGAAATGGATTGGCAACCGAATGGATAACGGATAACGGATAACCGTTCCTGCGTTCGGGTTGAGAATGTAGTGTTAAAGATAACCGACGTCAGTAGGACTGCCGACATCGGCCGATAAGTGACTGACATCAGCGACGTTGGCCGGGTTATGACCATCGTCGACAGATGCAGAATGGGGACAAATGCTAACTTTAGTTCTTTGCTCATTTTTACATGCTGCCAGGGTCAAGGCTTGTGGGAAAATGGTCGACAGGTGTTAAATAGGTGTGGAAAACTAAAATGGGGGTTAAGGGGAGGACGACAAGGGTTAGACACAATTACGGTGTCTACAGATATGTGTGAAAAAGCATGTAATCATTTTATAGTCAATGCAATATGTTGCAGATGAAGTGGAAGCAGTAACAATAAATGCTATGATACAAGAAAATGAATTTTTAGTTGTTAATATCTATGCATCCCCATCCGCTTACATCTTGAATATCATCAGTGTTATTGAAAAGGAATTGTTAAATGAGAATGTATCTGAAGAAATCTACATTCTAGGAGACTTTAACATTGACATGTCTATTTCTAATAAATCAAGTATACTACTCAAAAATCATATGTCAGCTTATAATATGCATTTCCTACCACATATACATAAGCAACATATGAATAGAATCATAGATCATGTTTGGACAAATAGTATAACATAAACTAACTAGGTAATAAAAATATAAACATACTGGACTAATCACAATGTGGTATGTGTCACCATAGATAATAATACTTATTCATTGGGATTTAAAACAAGTCAATGAATGCATACAATATTTTTTTCTTTATTCAAAGCCTTTTTTCTAGTGCATAGCTTTGGCCTATGTTAATTGCATTTTCATATGCACTAAACTTAGGAGAAATCATGTTTTTTCCATCTAATTAATTTGTTTGGTGCTTTAATATAGCATCTAGCTCTCTTCATTACATATTTTTCATGTATAAAACTATAGTACAAATCAGAAGAAAAAAAATTGACATTCAATTTTAACAAATGAAGGAGAAGACATGGAATCAAAAAACAAATTCAAGCCAAGAAGAAATAGATCAAGAATAAGAAACTATTTTATATGGTATAGATTAAACAATTAGTTCTCAATAATAATTTAAAAAATGGTAATCCATGAATCATTTTTCTTTATTTCTCTTTGTTGGTTTTAAAATACATGTTTTTGATAGGAAAAAAATGTGAACTTTGTCTGCTTTACTTTTGTCATTATTCTATTCAAAAAGGAAAAACATTTCTTTTTTTCTTGTATCAACACACACACAAAAGTAAATTCTTCATGCACAATCATGGATATTTGTTTTGGGAAAAACATTTATACATTTTAAAGAGATATTCTAATAGTTTATGGACATGCCCATGTTACAAATCTTAGTTCTTTGATTAAGGTAGAGATATTGCATATTAACTTGGTTGATGTTCATGGATAGATGACAATAACAATAAAGATTAGCAATAAATGAATTAAAAATTTGTGTGTGTGTGTGTGTGTGTGTGTGTGTGTGTGTGTGTGTGTACACACACACACACACATACATACTTTAGGCAAAGTTATCTGAGTTTCTAAGTTCTTGATCAATGAAAAGACATAATATGAAATAGGGGATGATGTATTTTGCATAGTATTGACTAAAAAATTAAACATGTAGAACATACCTATAGTGTGAAAGAAGCATAAAATTATACCTGATCATGCAATTACTGATATAATAGGCTCAGATGATTCAAATTTAGTTGGCTCATTCAAATCCTTGGTAACAAGTTGCTAGCAAACCAATACTCAGTTTAACTTACATGTCAAGGATGGTGAAACAGAATACAACTATGTAGTAATGACCCTTTATTTTATCTTTACTTCTTTTTACAAATTGGTTTTTTTCTTATATTGTGATTATTTTTCTTGTCAAATTATTTTCAAACTTTTTTTTAAATTCAACTTGGTGAACAGTACCAATAACATTGCCATGCAATTAAAGACCAACTAATTTCCAAAAAACATCCAATCTACATTTTCAAAAACATGATACAAAAAGTCCTAAAAGGTTCTCATACACTTTGTACAAATCCTAAATCTTTCATCAAACCATTGACCAATGAAACCATGAAGAAATATCTACAAATAATCATTAGCACAAAAATCAAGGTAATTTTTCTTTGGTCTCTTTTTTTCCATTAACTATGAAATAAACTTTAAATTACCTTTCAAAAAAAATTGACTTAAACATCTACAGGTAATAACAATTTTAAAATAAAAAGACATTTATTCAACTCTCTTTCAGCAAATATGAAATTATTGTCACCATACAATTCTAGTAAAGGATCTTGAGCAAGATGAATGTTTGCACTTTACAAGATGTACACTAAATTCAATATATTTGTTTATTCATGCACTAACTTGCAATATCTATATAAAATAAGTAAAGATTAAATGAATTTTGAAGAAACCTTTGCTTGAGACTTTGTTGCCATAACTAATTCTAATATCCTTCAACCAATATAAACCAAACATCTCGACAACTACTATTTTACTATGTAGATTTCAGCTTTACATCATAGTTATAATTGCAATGGATGGTATCATTTCTGATATTAAACATGAATGAAACTAGCTTCTAACCTAGTGAGCTTGTTACAATATTGTCTTGTAAATATGTTTTCATCATTCAAAATATTTTTCCTACCATTTTCATTTACCATTATTCCTTATTTTGTATCTTGATTTCTTGGTTTTAGGAAAAAAACCCTACTTTAGGACATGGTATAATAACTATTTGACAATTCTAATACTTATCCTAGATACTTTAACTATTCAGGTTATGCATAGCATTACTATAAAATCATTCCATATTTGGATTAGAAAATTTTAAAAAAAAATTCTTTTGATTTTGTCACTATAATTACACATACATCAAATAGATGATATGTATAATAACTAAGGAAAAGGATAGTAATATATTGCATAGTTATTTCCTGATATATGTTATTGATATCTTGATGTATGTTATTTTATGGTTACAATTTATGGCTTTAATTTATTTATGAACATATAACAATGAAACAACTATCAAGATCTTACATGTGTTCTTTTGATAGAAGTTTAGGATTTATGGAAACAACAGTCGATTATTTTGCTTATACTAGTTTTTAATGTTAAAGTACAAAAAAATTATGCTTAAAATCAAACCACTATTACAATTCAAATTTGTGCACTAGCATATTAATCTAGATTAGGTATAGCATCATCAATCTATGATTTACATCACAAAATTTGCTTGAGCATTTGTATTATGCCTTCTAGTCATTGTAGAGCCAGTATTGCTTTAGATACTAAGACATATACTAAAATCAATGAAGTTCCCAATTCAACAAACTATTATAATGTGATTTATCCAACATATTACAAATATTTACTTTTGATAGTTCAAAAATTATCTAATTTATAAACTATAATTATAATCTTATACATATTTTATATTGCCTTGAATTTGTCATTTCTAATAATTGTACCATCTAGTTTGTAATTTATACACTGTTTTCTTTATCAAATGTCTTAGTGCTTAGTACTATATGAAAACTAAATCTACAATCTTATGTAAATTCTAACCATTGTGTAGTTTAATTCCAAAAATTTATGCCATTTTTGATAAAATATCATTGTAAATAGTGTTATAGATATAATAATAGTAATCAAGATAGATTATGTGAACAAGCAATTGACTACTTAGCTCTAAACCTCATTCACTACATAGTAGAGAACACATTAAAAATCAAGTAACTTAGTAAAAAAATAGACCATAATATGCATCTGAAGATGTTGTAAAGCTAGTGGGTAAGGTGATCAGTAAAACAGTGACCATTGAAAATAGAGATAGGTCAATTATCTTGATGCATTATTCTAAATATACGCATTTGTATTTATCATATTTTAATCATTACAGAGGAGGAATCTCAACCTTTAGCAAAAATCCATTAATTACTTATGCACCTATAACCTATACACGAGAGGCTCTTTGAAGGAGGTATTTTATTGTAAGTATGACAAATCTGTCTTGGAGAATATTTTAGTCATTTTTAATATTATGAATTATTTTCATTGGTTCATACAGATTTTGTCTTAGTGATGAGGAATTAATATTGAAATAATTACATTTCAAAAAAAATTGATGTCTTAAAGGTTTGTATCTTATCTTTAGTATGTTTTTGTTTGAAATTAGTACTTTGAACTTGGCTTGGATTAAGAAAGGAATTTTAATATTGACAACCAAGTAAATTATCTTCAAATTGATTCATGTTCAAAATTTACAAAGCTTTTGAACCTTCTTTTGATTTTTTAGAATATGTTTCTAGCTTCCATATGTTCTAAAAATTTCTTTTATAATTTGTCTAAAATCAGCATATACACCTAAACTTTTTTAGTTACCAGTGATTACTACTAGCTAATCAAGTTACAACTCTATCTAAAAATGGACATGATAGTGATGAGATTTATTTGTTTTATTTTTTATTTTCTTTTTTTTAATTCTAGACCCTGAAATGATATTGACATTATAGAATACTATCATTTATTTTTAGTATTTATATAAAGCTAATGTAAACAACTTTGCCACAGGGAACATTGCTTCTCAAAGGTACGAAAAAATGTTGTTGAAAAAGACCATTATGATGCTAATGATAATAGACACTATCAAGAGCATGGACATTTTCATCATTGGCTTCAAAGTTAATGCATTCATGAGCTTGTAGGCTCTAACTTGTTTCACAGTCTAGCATAAAAAGAAAAAGGGGTCAGTTATGGGTAAATGTGATTACAAATTATTGGTAATGAATTTGATCAATAATTCATATTGAGATTTAGAACTTGGTAGCTTTACTTCCTTGGTTAGGATTTGAAATCATGGATCTTTAATTACAACCAGATTTTAGATTAAATATATTTACTATCATCATCATATACACATACATATGCTTGATAAAGATTTAAATGCTTTGTTACAGTTGTTTGTGTTTTGAGATAGAATGGTTTGATGTCTCTACTACTTTATTTTAGGTTAATAAAAAACAATAAATGCACTAGAAATATGTTTTTAGATTTTGAAAAGCCTTTTGATGTTATGCTTACTTGTGTAATTGGTTATTTATATTTGGAATAGAAACATTCCATATTTGGTAAGAGCACCAAATCTTATTCCACTAAATTCAAGTTTTTCCTTATTCAATAGATATTTTTCATTATTTTATTGCATTCTTTATGTTTCTATTCAAATCATTTACTTATATTTATAGACCAATATTGAATATTAATGACATACATGTTACCATTTAAGTGAATATAAAACATTTGATTTGTTCAAAAGTTAAAAATGTCATTGAACAATGTTATAAATTATTGGATTCTTGATCAAGAACAATTTCAATGTCAATAACAAAATACATGTTCTTTGTATTCATCTATAATCATGTATTTTTTCCCCTTCCTATTTACTATGCATGGCTTCAATGTTTTTTAGCTTACTTGAAATATGTTAAATGCAATTGCATATGGATGTATATATTCTTTGAATAAGACACAAAAAATCATTGATATATACTTTTCACTATGCTTGCTTCAGATCCACAACTATAAACAACTTCTTGAAGGTTTTGTCTTATAAAATATGGCAATCAATACTTAGTTAATTGCAAACAAATACCTACATAACTATTTCTTGTATTTTCTTCAACCCTATTCACTTTACTAAAGTCACCAGACCATATAAAGTTTATACAATCATCTAGATCTTTATAACCTCTTGTGATTTTCTTTGGTGAACTAATTTGGCATTCAATGAAAAATATTCAAATGAAATAATCCAGACCATGTGAACAAATGCAACATTGAATGGCAGAGCATACCCACCTTGTACAAAACCTCCTCCATCTACCATCTCATTAATTCCTAGTCTCAATCCAAGTAAAATGACCCATAACATTAAAAAAATAGCTAATGAGGTTCAAACAGATATTATTATTTTATCTATGCCATTAAAAAAGCTACTATTTCACTTTGTAAAAGCCTTATATTATATCTTTTCCCACTAATAAATGAAATTTGATTATCCACGACACTCAAAAATAATAAAAATATAAAATTAGTTTTTAATGACTTTAACTATGTATAAGTACAGCTTTCATCCATCAAAATATTTATTAAAAAAAAAAAAAAAAAACTTGTTTGGTCTCTTTTATTCTATATTCAGGATTTGATTTTGGATATAGGCCATGAATGTGTTTTAATATTTTCTAAAGGACATTTGTTCAAGGTTTTCATAATGTTTTTTTAGTGTGGGGCTAACAGTGCACCATCCAAATTGAATATTAATTTAATTATCTTATCTCCATCTATAATTTTGTACTGTCTATTCCAAAATCTCATTGCTATTCTCTTGTACTAGATTGGATCATTGTTTTAAACAATGAATTGGTTTAAATGTTCATTAGTCAAAAGACAATAATAATTTTTGTTGGGCTTGCTTTATTTTCCCCTCAATATTTATAATTCAAGACTTTGTATCTATCTAGTAAAACATAATGGTGCATTATAAAGATTTAGATACTTATAGAAGCTTGTTATACTTTACTACATTTACCTCAGTAATAATGAATAAAGATAAGATGATATATTGGGATGGAAATATTTCATTGGATTTCATACATTACATATCTTGTACAAAGAGTTTAGATATAATGTTTTTTATTATGAGATTACTTGATTTGGGATTTTAGGTTTGAAATCTAGGCCTTTACATGACTTTGTTTAGGGTTCAATAGTGTGAACTAGTTGAAAGTTTTATCAACTATTCTATTCACATGCATATGCCTATTTTGTTTATGGTAGAAATTAAATACTTGAAAATTAGTGACATATTTTTTGTAAGCTATTTAGTCTCTTCCATTTTAATTTAAACACACAGAGCATGTATTAAAAGTACTAAATATATGGTCCACCACAACTAAAATATATGTAAAGAATCTATTGCAGATGATCCACTAGTATTGACAGTGGATGTTTTTGGGGAGTTGTTTTATATGGATCTCTTAGACAACACTCTTCATGGTAGTATTCCTTAATATTAAATATGTTAATTTATCCAATAATATATTGAATGGAATTATACCTCCTCCTCTAGGCAATCTAATAAAACATAAAGAGGGAAAATATGGTACGCAAAAGCTAGTTTACAAATATGTGTTTCATTAAATGCTTCAATTGAAAAAATAAATAAATAAAGGTAAAATTTATGTTATCATTCTACTTATACAACTTAGTAACAAGATTAATCTACTTGTTGAATATCTTCATCACACTCAGTTATATGTTGCATCTAGTGGTTTTGTATGTCTTCTAAAGTTGTCATTTTTTAGCATAATGGATAGTGTTGACATTTTTTAGAATAATAAAATAAGAAGCTTAATCAATTCACACTACTCAAATTGATTTCATCTTCTAAGAATGCCAATGTCTTACTTTGGATAAATGATCATAATTATGATGTGTAATCCATTTTATTATACATGCCATGGAAGAAAAGTGCCCACATGCCAAGGAGCTATAGTTTTAATAGTTAAATTTTTATTTTGAATGCATTTTGAAATTAATTAAATGAGGATATAACATACCCCATATTATGCTCCTCAAATTCAAACGAGGTCAATGGTTCCATGTAAATAAAGCAATACACTTGACTCATAGTCATTATCTCTTTGGAGGCTTTGCTTTTGACACATTTTAATTCATTTTTTTCCTTATCCAAGTGAAGCTGAAGTTCATTTAACTATTTAAATTTATCCTAAGCAATTTTAGTTCATTTTTTATTTTTTTGTTGTCTTATGTTAATTTAATTTTGTTTCCAATAACACATTCGAACTCATTTTTAAGTTTATCATGTTGGGTATGTAGTTAAGTCAATTGTTTATACTTTTGATTGTAATAGTATAGTATCTCATCATTTTTTTTATCTTGTTAGATAATTGATCTTTATCACTTAATTTCTAACCCTTCTCTTCAGCTAATTATTTCATCACACCTTTGACTTTGTCCAAATCTTTCAATGCTTGTTCAATTTTTTTCTTGTACAAGTCTAGTTTCTATTCAATTAGATTCAATTCATACTCCAAAGTAGTTAAAAATGAAAAGACACATGAAAAATGGGTTAAGGTTATATCCCCATACCTGACCTCAACTTTAATTCCATAGTGATAGTGGTGGCATAGAAAATGAAGTGGAGCAATGTAGTCATTCAGCTTATAGATCCATTATTCTAAATCCTCAACAAATAATATAAAAAATGTTACTTCTAAATCCTTGTATGTTTAGTTTTGAATCTGTTTATAAATGTACAAGAAAATACATTAGATATTTTTATTTTAAATTCTTTATTATTCTATAGTTACATTTTCCTATAGCTAACCCCTATTTTTTATTATTGCATAGCTTACATCTAATGCTAGATAAAAGTCATAAGTACAAGTAAAATATCACATTATCAGTAACAAAGTCCTAAAAAAATATATCACATGTATGATTCACAAAAAAAAGATTTTATCTTTGCTTATATCACCATTGTAGCTAAACACTTACTATTATTTGGTGAATAAGCATCAAATGAATTGCTTGAAATTTGATAACTAACAAACAACAAAATAACTAGAGGGAGGCATATTAGACAAATGCAATAGGTAATATATTACTCTTCCTTAGATAACTATCCATAGCTTTTAACAACATTATTCAATGTCATTTATGTCATGAATTCCAAACTATACTTAGAATAACTCTTGGCCTTGACTTGTGAAACATAGATTCAGATATGTCAGAGATTAGAGATGGTGAGATGACCATCAAGGAATATAGGTAATGTTTTAACATGAAAGCTTTAATAAAGATAATTAACAAGATATGATTTTACATACATAGATTATTAGAATTCCACCATTGAGACTTCCACTTAGTCTTTTGATTAAGCATTCATGATATTAAAAAAAAAATTATAGTTTCCCACTTCTAAGTTTGAAATTGTCTAATTTCCTTTGTAATATGAACTTGCATGCCACATCATCATAAAAACAAAATTGAAAATATTTTTTTATCAATATTTACTAATTATGTTATAATGTTTATCGTTTGCATATGTATTTCTCAAACATTGATGTGGCTATTATTATTATGCATGTTGCCTTCACTACAAATTTCGTTACTGCATCCACAATATTAGATTTGATCCTGAAGGTGAGACATTTAAAAACTTCAATTTTGTGTCTCAGTTAGTTTTAGTTAACTTTCAAAAAAAGAAAATAAAAGAACACATGGATCAGTATTGGACAAATGAAATTACATAGGCAATAAACCATTGTTATTGAATAGTTTTCTTACAAACTCATTTCTGAGACTATTAAGATGAATAAGTCACAAACTATTACATATGTTTACCCTTCAACATGCAAAATTTCAAGGGGAATACTCTATCAATAATTTTTCTCTAACTTATATTATTGAATGTCATGGCCAATTAAATTTCATAGACTAGTGGGCAAAGAAAAATAATTTTTTTTTAAATGGCATGGATAAAATAATAAAATTTAGTTGAAGCTAATTTTCTAGATTTTATAAATGTTATGAGCCATTTCACTTGGATCAAGACCAATCATTAATGGTACAATAGATAGATGAGAGATTTGCACAAGGTAGATATCCTATGTACATGGTGTGGACTTATTCATTTGAATATTAGGCATTGAATAGTAGATTACTTGATTGAAAACATGGTAATGGATTATAAATATCTAGATTCCTATACATACTTATAATGGATTATTGTCTACATATGTTTCTATAGCTATAGTTTTGTTTACAATTTCTTTTTTGGGAACTAAACTACACAAGCCTCAATCTTTTATCTGTGAACAAGCATCAACAAAACATTTTTTTTAGAAAAGATTACTTTTACACTAGTATTTGATTCTTTAAATTATCTATCTTGCCACTATGCATTAGAAAAGAAACAAATACAGATCAATCTAAAATGAATTTTCAAGTAAAACATTTGTATATATAGCTACAAATCTCTCTCTCTTTCTCTACATATATGTATATACATACATACATCTACATGACTCTATTTTTCTCGTATTGATCTACTCATTTTTTGTTGTGAAGATCACTCTAAACATAACTTGAAAATTCCTAAAAACCTAGTGAAATTACAAAGCATTTTGGTTATACCACCTACATCATATTTTTCAATTCAAGTTTCATGATTAACAATTTATAAACAATCTATTTTCCCATTGTTAAGGCTTATTTTTTAATCCTAAATATAATTCCATTTAATAATTTTAGTTCCAAAAAAAAAATCTCTTATTGACTCAAATTACTTTACTACAAATTATCCTATGAATAATATTTATTTCATTTATAAACTTAAGTTATTATGTTTATGCCAGAATATATCAGCTATCAAATTATATGCTAGTCATCTCTTTCAATTTTTGTTGTACTTTTTCTTTATCTGCTAACAACTCTGTGTTCTCTTCATTTGGCACTATGCATTCAACATTGGATAAGACAATTTCAAAATAAACTAGAACATATCTTCCTCTAGGTTTGTATAAAACATTATCCAAAAATAGTATATGTATATTCAATTCCACATAAAAGTGTGTTTTAGTCCAAAGCCTCACTAGCTCAAAATTAAATATTTTGTTTCCAAATTCTATTTTTCAAGTTTTCCTTTAATTGTTCATAAATGGGAGTTCTCCTTTTCATCCCCCATCACTACCTTTTTTGAATCATTTTGTGAAGTTATTGATCTTATTGCATGAATTTATTGAAATACAGAAAGACTAGTATTTTTTGTGTACAAATTGTCATGCATTTCTTTGATCTTTGTAAATATTTCCAAAATAAAATCAAATAAGACATTATGAATTTTATAACATTTTTTTTGTCTAAATTAACTAAGATTTAATTCTATCTTATATGACTCTTATCCTTAAATCTTATTCTACTCATATTTAATTTACTTATCTTTAGGATTTCAGAGAGCTTTGAAAGGGAAACTATAGTTATTGTAAGCAATAATAAATAAGAATTCTCACTACATCCACCTCACTAATTTAGTCATTAGAGTCGTGCTTTTTTGTTTCATTTTCTTCTTAGGATATTACTCACTAGCCACCTACCCATGAATTGATTTCTAAAGATCTTCACAATAATGAGTCGAACATTAAGAATATCTTGTGGGGTTAAGTATCATAGTTGTTTTTAATTGAAAAAGCATTATATAATATTTTATTATCACATTTAAACAATGTATTTATAACTATATATATTTTCTTTCACATAAATTAAGTGAACTTATTTTGAACAAAACAGTCCATCACCAGTTCTATGGTCCAAGAATAATGATAGCACCTTCAAGATCAAATTCATCACATGTCATTCACTTGATCACCTAATAGAATCCAATGACAAAGAGGTAATTTTATTTCATTGCAAAATATTTTAATTAAATAAGGACTAGAAATACTTTTAATCTAGTTAAAATACACTGCATTTGAAGTAAAAAGAGATTTTATGTAGTTGTATTTATTTATTTTTGACATTTTTGGACAATTATAGACATAGTGTAACTATGTCAAGCTGTCTTAAAAAACTTGTCAAAGCTATAAGACTTTATGCCAAGACAAATTATCTTTTGATGTGCAACATTATTTTTAGATAAGATGTTTTTTGTATTCATTCTTAGTCAAAATAATGAAGTATTTTCAAAGATGATAATTTTTTGGGCTTGTATGAGAAACCTGAATTACATGAATAAATACATATTTTGAATTATAAATATTTTATACAATATTCAAAGCTTCAGTTTTAATATTTTAATCCTTTTTCATTATTTTTGTGAACTTATTTTCAAGGGTTAAATTTTTTACATGGGAAATAAGTTATCATATTATTTTTATTTTTGGATAGCTTAATAATTGCTAATTGGTTAGATTCTTTCAAAAGTTATAAAAAATAGTGGAAAATCACTATGCTTTTGTTTGCATAAGAAATACTAGTAATTTATGAGTTATGCATCAACCAACATGTTTTGAAATGTTATAAAAAAAATCCATAGATAAGAGTAATAATTTAGTTTGGAGTTATTTGACAATATTTACTTGATCAGTTATAAATTTATGATCAAATGCAAATAAAATGTTTATATTGAATTAAATAAGGACTAAAAATAATTTGATTATGACCTCTACTTTTTGTAGGTCACATATCTCACATCTACAAATATTGGCATCATTTTCATTTACCATGCCCAACATATCTAATGTTATACAAGCACAATCTTGTAAAGGTTTGATTTTGCAATTTCAGTCTCATTGATTTTTTTTCCAACAATAATTAATTCTCACTGCATAAGATTTCTAGGAAAATTATTTTTATTAATGTTGCATGTGTTTATTGTGTAGGATCTAGCCATATTATAGAATTATATTCTCTAACAACACTCAAATGAATGTGGTTTTCAGCTAAATAGCACAATATTTATTTAAATGTACCAAAGCTTAGTATTAATGATTTTGAATACAACAAGATATGATTTTGATATGTCTTAGATACCTTTGCTTTACTATATGTATTAATAATATACTTGTTTAATTGACCTATAAATTCCAACTATGATATGGATTTGATATGTCTTAGATACCTTTACTTTACTATATGTATTAATAATATACTAGTTTAATTTGAAATCTCAGTTGTTACTTCTTGATTGTCGCTAAGACAATTAATAGTATGATTTTCATTTAGCTCTCAATAACATGTACTTAACCAAAAGATCAGTTTTTTATTGCTTTTAAATTGTATAGAAGTTATAAAGATTATTATTAAAAAAATAAACTTTAAAGTCACATGTATTCTAAATATAGACAACTATAACCTCTTCATACCATGCACCAACTCTGTCTCAAAGCATGTTCTCCCTTCTCCTGTAAGGACTTGGCAATAGTGTCCTTGTTTATACAATCAATTTGGTTGTATTTTATGGTAATATCATAATTTATGGCCAATTTAATGTGATAAAAATGTTTCAGTAAGCTT
The DNA here is from genome assembly GCA_037957365.1 of Torreya grandis. NCBI lineage: Eukaryota > Viridiplantae > Streptophyta > Pinopsida > Cupressales > Taxaceae > Torreya > Torreya grandis. The sequence continues at coordinate 725,182 of JARHVA010002236.1, forward strand.
TAATGTGGTTTCATTATTTACAAAAGTTATGGGAAGCTTCAATGTGGTATAGTTGTTCCCCAAAGTTATCCAAAAAATTATTAAAAAATACCAAGGTCAAATGAGGTTATTGAAGTTTTTAAAAATTAAAATTTATGTAGAGATGGAAACCCATGATCACCAAGTGAAAGAGTGTAAATCAGTAATTTTATCTCATCCGAATCTTATGATCGTCGATCCTATATCATCTTTTATGTACAAAGTGTTAATAAACAATAATATAATGATCATTTTAATAATCTTATAATATATAAAATAAAAATTATTATTATATTTGAAATAATAATGATATTATATTATTATATTTATTTTTCCATCTACCTATGAGATGTATAAGTGTTGATAAAGTGGATTGGTTGTGCCCAACCCACTCATGTTCGAATCTCATTGGGCATCTAGTAAGCCGATTATGGTTTTCTTATTTGACTTGGTAATTTAAGTGGATTATTTGAGTTGATTAATTATTCAATAATGGGGCCCTAATTATATTTTAGATCTAGTTTGTAGTTCTGGGCTCTAAAAAAGTTACATTACCAATCAAAAAATATATATTTATTGTTTTCCCTGTAAAAAAAATTATAACTTCATTTTAATGAAAATAAAAAATTAAAATTCATAGATACTACTAAGATCATTCTTCAAGAAAAACCAAACACCAAATAGACAAAACCAAAAAGAAATGTAAACAAAAGATAACAGAACCAAAAACTAAGCAAAAACCATTGCTCATTCAAAACCAAGAAGAGAAAACTGTAGACACCTAAAACTGGCCACCGATAACCTCCAACCAGGATTTTGATAAATTTCCACCAAAACGCATAATTTAGCCTAAAAACACTAAAATACATTAAAATATTTTAAATTGATATATTCAAGTGCTGATTTTGGCCAAGGTGCCACTAAATGGGGCAATGCAATTTATGGGCCAACTAACTTAGATCAAATCATTTCAAGTCAAAATACCAATTTTGCACATGGATACTCTAGATTGCTATTTTATATCAAATTTATTATATAAGACATGTGTCTTTTTTATTTTTAATTGACAACATCCTAAATGGGATAATGGTTCCAATGCATCTAACATCGACTTCCAATCCAATCAAATTTTGAGACAATAATAGGACCTTTTGACCAATTTGATTAATTTGTGCACCAAAGAGCCTAGATTTGCACAAAATTACCTAATCATGATTAAGGATAATTAAACCAAATTAAGGTCTTAAGTTAATTTTCCATGGATATTTTTGAATACTTGTTTTTAGAAATGAATATTTAATATCTACATCATCAAAGTGACATCATTTCTTGGGAAGACATCCCTAGTCCATAAATGCCACAAATGTTAGGATTCATGTCTCCCATGCCTCATTAAGACCCTCCATTCCTATTTAATTCCCCTCTATCAAAAATATTGATGAGCTTATTTATGAATTTTAATTGCATAATTGAATTAATATTTAACCACACATCTCCATCTTGAGATGGATGGTTCAGGTTGATTCTAGCCATTTGTAAAAATCTATAAATAGGAGGCGTTACCTATTGAATTTTAATCTCTTTTATTAAAAACATATAATTCTCAAATTCATTCAAAAATCTATTGAATTAGTGTTATAATGTCCACATATTGAGCCAATCCAAGCCATCACAAGCCAAATGTGCCAAGAGGAGATGAAGGTAGCCACACTCCATTGAAGAAGATCTCTTGAAGCACAAACTGAGAAAGCCACTTCAACAAGCCATTTAGATCATCCAAATAAGGTAATAGATCATTTGTATTTTTCATTCTATTTGTGTTTTCCATTTATTTTTGTTAACTAACCTCCCCCCATTGTCTAGGCCTAGAGATGTATGCTAGTTAGTGTATTTTTTTCAATTTGTTTTCATTTTGGAACTAACACAATACTAACCATCATATCTTGAGTTAAATTCCTAATTCAAAAAAAATTTAGTGAAAAAATCCATAATTATTTGAAGGGACACATATCCTTAGTCATCAATATGACCAAAACATTGAGACAAACATGTAATATTCCAATAAAAGCATCTAAAGTGCCCCCAATAAATAGAAGTAATACAAAACTAATAAACTGTGAATACAAGTAAAGAAAATTATATTGGATATCTCCATGTTAAAAAAATTTGAATATAGTGCAAATAAAATAAGTGTTGTGAATGGCTTTAGTACCTACCCTATGCTGAATTTTGAGACTGCTCAAGTTACACGATCAAAAAATAAGTGTGCAGACAGGAGAGGCTAACAATCGAATATCTAAATTTTTTCCACTTGGATTCTCTTCATCACTAATCCACCTTCAACTCTTTAAATTTAGAAGTTCCTACCACTTTATCAAAATATAGAAAAGGGTGATGGCCCTACATTTATGGATAGTCATTTCATCTATGTGGAGGAAGGTTGGGCAATTGCTTATAATTCTTGTATAGAGTTGGAAGGGGAATATGTAGACTATTTAAAAATAAACACCAAGCAAAAATTACTTCCCAAGGGAATTCTAATAGCCAACCTACCATTGTGCCCTACTATTGACCACTACCTTACTTGGCTGGACCAACAACACTCTCATTCAGTGGTATTGGCCTCATGTGAAAGCGACTATGTTTTATGTTTATTTATGTTATTTTTTTAGATTTTTTTAAATATTTATTGTTTTTATCATATGATTGAAGCTAATATTTGTATTTGGGTGCTATTTAGTCATAGCTCTATGGTTAGAATTGGTAATGTTCATGGAAATGTGGTAATAAAATAATATATTTCCTACTTATAGTTAAACAATGAATAAGTTGAGTGGCAGTGAATCAAAGGCCACATGATAAATTTTTAGGTTGTTTGGCTAAATTTTCTTGTGTTGAATGATAAAAAATGCCATCAATTGACAATTTCCCTCACAAACAGGTGCTAAGAAGGCAAATGGTGCTATGGATCCATGTTTTATGTAGGTGTCATTATTGGCAAAGCAATTTATTTCAACATAGGGAATCCAATATAATGTGAATTTGTTGTTCCTCTTTGCCACCCAAATTCCCTTTAAATTCATGTTTTTAATTATGCATGAATTTATATTAAAACTTCAAAACTTCAATGTTTTTATTCTAATCATGTTAGATATGACCCTATATTGGAAGCACAATGTTGTTATTATATCCCAGTTATGTATTACCTTATATTGAAATTGCACTAGGAATATCTATTGTGTTCTTTACATTTATTTCAGTCCATTAGCCATTCAATATCCAAATTATAAGGAATTAAATCTCTCTATTTTATGAAAGCATTTACAGAGGTAGAAAGAGGATAAAGATCTTCCCAATCCTTAGCAGTGAAGTCTGAATAAAGTAGTGATATAAGGAAGGAGGTAGCCACAAAGAAGAGAAGGTATAGAGGAGTTAGATAGAGGCCATGGGGTAAATGGGCTTTTAAGATCACATATCCAAAAAAGCCTAAAAGAGTTTGGTTGGGTACATTTGATACATGTGAAGATGTTACTAGAGAATATGACAATGTTACTATCAAATTTATAGGTACCAGAGCTAAGCTCAACTTCCCAGATGAATATCTTACTGGAAACTAGCTTAGTAATTCATAAGTTCATGCTTCTCCCATATAAAGTTGTGTGCAAAATAAAGGGATTTAGATATTTTTAAGTTATAATATATTATGCCTAAGAGCAGTTCAGAAGATAGTTCTAAAGAATCAAAAACATAATCATCTTCATCTAAATATGAAAAGGAAGAATGGTAATAGATTTAGGTTTAAAGGTATAATATGCTAAAACATCCTAAGTCCCTCAATCCATATGAAAAATAATGACTCTTCCTGATACATTTAATAAGTTACACATAGGATAATCATCTTCTCAATAAATTGCTAGTAAGTCTGAAATGCATCAAATCAAGCTCATGACTAAAGCCAAATAAGATATTTTTATTCCAATAAAAACAGTTGTAGCTAAAAATTTTTGAATTTAAAAAATGTGATGCATTCTTAGATATCAAATCTAGCCTAAACTTCATAATAAAGTAAAAAATCATCACACCTACACATTAAATTTCATGAACAAGCTTCATAGCATTCTCTACATACCCAATTTGAGCATATACAGCAACTAATGAATTCCATAAAACAACATCTCTCTCAGGCATTTTTTCAAACACTTGGCTTGCATCCTCCATTTCCATAGATTTCACATACATGCTAATAAGATCAGTCCCTACTATGACATTAGACTCAAACCCAATTTTAATTGCATATCATTGAATCATCTTGCTAATTCTAATTAAATGTCTAGGAATCATCTTGTCATTTCTAATTACACATACATGGATCATGTTTCCCTTTTGGAAATCATCCTCTACCAATACACAGGCACTGAAAATGCTCCCCAAAGTGTATTAGTTTGCCTTGATCCCTATCTATTGCAATCTGTGAAATAGCTCCAAAGCCTCCTTAGCATTCATATATTGAACATACCCTGAAATGAGAGTAGTACACGAAACCACATTTTGTTCAAGAATTTTTTCAAATGTTTGGCATCCATCCTCAAAATAATGGCACTTGGAGTACATGTTAAGAACCTGGTTTTCCAAATATACATCTTTTCCCATAATTTTTCTTTTAATTAGTTGAGCATGTATAAATTTTCCATCTTCTAGAGCACCAGCTTTGGTGCATTCTTATAAGAGAGGGATATACAAAACATGCAAAAATATGAGTGGATAGAGAGAAAGTTGTTGATGATAAATTTTAAGGTAGACCAAACTTTATAGTAGTTTTGGAGGAATAAAAATCCATTGGATGAATGACTACATCATTTGGGTTCCACTCTAAAATAAGCATTTTTATTGATGATTTATGAGGATATAAATTGCCAATTTCTCTTGCCATAGCTGTAGATGGGTCATTGACCCACATGCTTAGTGAAGAAGATATTGGAATTATACTTCTTTTTGCATGAGGATTCAAAGCAACAGTATTTCCTTGCCTAAAAAATGTACCTTGTTGAGATAAACTTAGAGGATTCACTAGCATACTGGTACCCTATGAAATATCCATAGGAATAAATATAGGCCTATCAACATAACCATGAATGGTTGGGAATGTAATGGAACATTTGAATTGAGGAAAAAACATTACAGGTATAGATTTTGAAAGGGTGCTAGTTCCAAAAGCATGTAGGGTATAGCACCATCTACTAATGGAAAACATGTGTCGACTATTCCAATCCTCCATAACCATATGCCTTATCTTTGCCTTTGTCTTACCAAAATTTAAAACATACAAAATGTGAATCCATCTCATTAGCCCAAATAAAACAAACTATTTCTGATTTACTACTAATTGGAAAAATACAATTCACATAGAATTTTAATTGGTTGGCAAGAAAGATTTGATTGAAGTAAATGCCTGAGGTGAATACAATAATACCAAGCAGGTGCTAATAAAATTGGATATCTCTATGTCAAATACTGATATAAAAATGCCACCACTAAATCACCTAATGCCTTAAACCACTTTAATATCTCATCATAGAAATTTTTGTTTATTTCACACATTCTCCTTTATTATATTTATTTACGATCCAAAGCTCTAACCCCAAAAGTAACCCCTCCTTGGAAAGTAGATATGCCATTGTATTTAACTCCTTATAAATATGTTGGAAAGATATATCTACGAGAGTGCAATTTATAATATTTATTATTGTAAATTAATATAAAGTATTATATTATATGTTAATATTAATGTAATATTATATTATATTAATTATTAATATATATTTTTAATTTATATTTGAGGGTTATGGGGTCCCTCATCCATATATTAAAAATTTAAATATTATAAAAATTGTTTTTTTGGTTCAATGACTAAAGGAAAAAAGAATTACAAATAATTAAAAATGCAACTCATTTTTTTATATAAAATGAAAATGGAATTAATAAAGTGCTAAAATAAATCCCATACCAAGAGTGAGGAAATCCAAACTATACTGAAATAAAACCCATGGAATAAAACTCTCGTATAGACAAAACCAAACAAGGGAATAGACCCCAAATCACCCCTAAGGTGAGATAAGACAATACCTTATATAATCTAAGTCAAAAAAAACAACATGCAACACCACATTAGGAGCCAATATGTCATCCTCTTCTTCCATATCAACTACCCAGTCACCAATCCCAACACCTACATTCCAAAGTTGATGAAGTTGCCTCTGCAATAATCAAAACCTTTGCCAATATTTTTCCACCACCATATCAATTTCCCATAACCTTATTCTTAGCATTGAGAATGAATTTATTCAATGTGCATCCTTCAAGGAACAAATAACTACCCACAAAATGATCCCCTTAAAGACCACCAACATCCCCAAACACTTGGTTAGAGCTTCCACACAAAAAATTGAGACACTAAAAATCCCTGTGGACATCAAGATCCCTATTTTAGAGAATGTGACCACCCATCTATTTACCTTTATCAGAATCCAAACTACCAATGTCATCCTAAAGGTACTTCTTGACTAAGTTCTTCCTCTACTAGCCACTCAACCAAGCCAAAAAGAAAGCTACATTTGAGGCTTGGGGATATTTATGGTTATCCACAAAAGCACGTAGCCCAAGAATGGTAGCTCTAAGAGCCTCCAAGATAAGAGGAGGGAATCATATGACTTGAGTTGAATTTGTGAAACAAATGAAATACAACAACTGCTCTAAATAGTCTTCCACACTTGAGAATTGACCTTCTAGCTCTTAAAAAATACAAAGAGTAATATAATATCACTCAAAACATGCACCTTTGGTTAGAATAAGTCTCATGCAAGCAAATATGAATTAATCCATGATGATCACCTTAGACCTCAATGACTGGGAGTGATTCAATGTTTTGATGTAATAATGGGATCATCCCCCAAGGCATGAGACTCTTACGCTCCTTTGGATGAACCTTCAAATAATTTCAACTTCATTCTAATCTAAATGTACCTAGTTTAGGACCAACACACAAACCTACAAAGAGTGACATGGAATTCTACAACTAATGATAAACCTAATCTTTCCAAAGGAAAAGGGGAAAGAGAGGGTAAGAGACTTGTTGAAATGGAATGTAGTGATGCACCAAGAATAAAATGAGCATCTCACCCACTTAATGGTATAGTAAAAGTAAGGAACCAAATGCACATAGCCTTCAAACCAAACATCAATTGTATAAGTGTTTTGAATTGAGGTATGGAAACATAATGCAGTGTTAAAAGGGATGATAAATAGTCCACAAATAACACCTACTTAGACCCATTTATACATAACATGCAACTTATAGAGGATTATGATTCGATGTATAGGTGTGCAGGGAGGAGAACCATGAGATGGGAAAACATCCACAGATAAAGATCAACAACTATTAATACACACAGAATGCAGAGCATGAAGAAAGGTAATTTTGTTCCTATTAATTTTAAGACCTAAGCTAATATTACAACTTGAATGAGTAGAAATTTTTTATACCAAGGAGAGGGATACTTTTGAAAATGATAATCAAGGTTTATATAGCATTGGGTAGATCCTATGTAATTAATTCACCATTTGAGATGGTAGATAGGAACTTAATTCAAAAGTTGGCACTCAAAACTCAAGAGAACCAAATCCCTACATAATAGTTTTTTCAAACCATGCTCATTTAATTTGGGTTTATAATCTAATCATGGAAGTAGTTGGAACATCATTCTTGGATCTTTAGACAATCTACATGTGCATTAAGGTCATGAGTGCACTTGTGTAGTAAGAGGAAATGTGTGTGCATAATCTACCACTGTCACACCACCTTTGCTTATAATTATTTTCTAACTCAGCTTCCCTCGATGTCCAATTGAGCTTAGATATCACCTTTTCTTAGTTTTTCCTCCTCTATATCCACTTGGACTACTTGCTAATGCAGAGGCTATGTAAGATTTTTTTAGATTTTACCATGTCATTTTTTTGTATACGGTAGAGTTTTATACACATCTCTCTCAGGGATCATGTAATCATACTTCCCATGACCCTACTCCTTATGATTACACATCATATCATGTACAGAGTATCAACCTTGATCATCCCACTTTGAGACATTTGACACATTCCTAGACCTCTCTTACATCATACTCTTACCCTTCATACATCCTTAGTCTAGCTTGGCCCTTTTGTATGCAAGACAGGCTTTCTAAGGACCTTGCAAGGCCTTTTAGGAGCTTGTTGATTAGCCTAAGCCCTTATTTGACCCAAGCCATAGCTTGTGTGAAGGAAACATGTGGCTTAGCCTATACTTTTCCTTCACAAAAGCTGTAGCCTCGCCAAAACATGTCTAAAAGTGCCTGTTTGGATCTAAACAGTTTAAAAGACTAGTTTTAGGTTGTTTGGTGGATTCGGGTTGGGATATATACCTCATTCTCATTTATTTGAGCCTCTCTATTCTCTCTCCACACTCTATCTTGATTCTTCTTCCCTCTCTTGACTATCGTGCCTTCTTGAATCTCTCTTGATTCATTCTTAGTACTCTTGAGCTTGATTGGTGACAGAAGATCCCATATGTTGCTATACATTTACTTAGAGAATCCATTACTACTCTCAATTATTCCTTCTTCCTTGTGGATTTCTTCTAATTTCTACATTTGGCATTACACTTGATTTGTGCACTTGGTTGAAGCTCTTACACCATTTCAAGTTCTCACTTCACCTCCTCCTTTTCTCTTGGATTTTTCATTGGACTTCAACTTGCACATAGCTTGGTCTTCCTCTTACATTGCTTCTAGCTTGGATTCCTAGTTGGTATAACATCTGCACATCTTCTTTGATCTTGATCTAAGGGCACTTTTATATGCAAAGTTAAACTCCATTTTTTGGTGTAGTATATATGTTAGGGTTTGATTTGTTTTGGTGATTTAGTTATTTTATGCATTGTTTAGAATAGTTTTTGAAGTTTTTGCATTCATATGTGGTTAAAATATATCTCTATTTATTTAAATATTTACCATTACATGTTATTATTTTATTGGAAACATTTATATTACATAGTAAGACTCTACATGCTTAAGACAAACTAGCAAATTTGCTTAAACATTCTCTCTCTCTCTCTCTCTCTCTCTCTCTCTCTCTCTCTCTCTCTCTCTCTCTCTCTCTCTCTCTCTCTCTCTCTCTCTCTCTCTCTCTCTCTCTCTCTCTCTCTCTCTCTCTCTCTCTCTAAACTAGAGCATTGCATTGCTAGAAAATAGTAGTATTGATTTTGAAAGACAGCTCAAATATAGAATAAGTATGCTCTTGAAAACATTTTATTTATTAAAACATCTTTCATTTGCTCTTAAAGTGTCTTATCTTCTAGATTTACATTTCAGTTGTTATCATTCTCCATTTGGTATTGTTATTTTCTCTTTTTTTATGCAATTAATAGCCTAGTCTTAACTACTTGCTTTACTATGGTTAGATCTACTAGAGGTCCCTACATACTTTATGCACTTATTCATGCTAGCCTCAACCTAGTTTATAAGTCTTCCTATAGCTTGGTATAGGTTGGAAAACTGAATAGCCACTGTAGACCTCTTGTATCCCATAAAATCCCTAAGCCTTCTAGCCTCTTCATGGTTTACTTTAGCACCCTATCAAACACTAGTGGTTCTATTCAGATTCTTAGAGATTTATTTTGGTATTCCCAATGGGACCTTAAATATAGTTTCACATTATTTATATCCCATTTATAACTCTCTTAGCCAACTCCCCTCTGTTAGCTATTATGATTTGCTTTCAATTATGTTTCAGCACTCGCCTTGGTTGTTTTCTCCTACTTTAGTTTTGTGTCATTCTCCCTATTGGTTCTCTACCAGTTTGCCTTTTTAGTTGTCTTCCATGTTTTTCTTGATTCATTACATCCATGGCCAATCTCCCACCCTTAGGATGTTGATCTTGATAGATTTAGGGTCTCATCCCTGAGCTCACTCATGAGCAAGCCATGTTTTCAATAGAATGTCATAGACAGTGTAGGATCCAAGAGCTTCCTTTGACCCAACATGGTGGTCTACACCCTCTCACATTCAAAATGGAAATGTATTGGTAGGACTATAACTAATGGGATTTGTCTCCTTTTCAATAGTTTGAGCTACATTCATCTGAGGATGTTTCATCTCAACCTCATGTTGCATCTCATTTACCCATTTGAGGTGATGAGGATCCCCTTACATGACTAGGACCTAATGAGCTATGTGTGATCATTGATGATTTCCATAAATGACTTCAAGTGAATGAAGTGCATCCTTCTCCCTGTATTAGTCAGTGGCATGCTTCTTCTAGAAACAAAGCTCACACCCATTTAGTTTTGAGTGCCTTCACCAATTCTCACACAAGTTCCCTGCCTCTTTTTTGATTGGAGACTCTAAAGCAAGAACACCCTCAAATCCATGATGTGGGTCATAGGTATCCCAAATTATCAAGGCATCCCCATCATGGGTGGTCCTTCAATCCTTTTACCCTTATTTTAGAGTTTCTAATGAGCATGATTATTTGGATCATCATTTATGGATTAGAGATCCATGGGAGGCCTATTCAGAGTATTAGTGCCTATTAGTTAACCCTCATTTGATGGCACGTGATCAATAATGTGGATATTTTGGTCATCATGACCATTTCCAAAATCATTCCATATCTTCCCATCATCCCCATAAGGACCATCACATTTCCCATGGATGTTCTCCACCTCATGGTAGATATGATTTCCATCATGAGCATCTTCCCTATCAAGATCTGCCTCAGCATCATCCTCCTTGTGATTATGGTCATGGTGATGCCTATGGGAATAAATAACATTATCATCATCATGAGCCCCCACTCAGAGTTTATCACTAGCCTAATATCAACCATGCTTATGAAGATCTTCATCAGATTCATCTAGCCTCTTAGGTGTATGATATTCCCCTTCCTACTCCTATCCTTGAACTACCTAAGTTTAATAAGATGCAGGACTCTAATATTATGGAGCATATTATGTCATTCATGATGGTGTGTATATATTAGGAATAGGATGAAGGCATGATGTTAAATTTATTCGCTCATTCTCTATAAGTTAAATCTCTTGTCTAGTTTTAGCATCTATATCTAGATTCTCTCTCTGGTTTCTATTTCCTTCTATATGACTTCCTCTAATATTTTTATATTTTTAGACCCTTTAACCTCAACATCTAGTCACTCACCTCCATAGAGCAAGCCAAGGGTGAGTCAAACTTTGATTTTATGTATAGATGGCATTCAACTATTTATATGTGTAGGATTAGGTTCTCAGATGACCATCTTTATGATATGTTCTTATGAGCATTAAGGTAGGAGGTTCACCTTGAGGTCCTCAAGCATGAACCCACCTCTTATGATGAAGATATTAATGAGTGTTTGAATATTGAGGTGTTTTAGGTGTGTGTGGGCATGTATCCCATACCTTTCCAAAATTCATCATCTTCATACAATCATAACTGTAATGTGAATAATGATGGTGTCATTGATTCTCTTCCTAAGAAGAAGGACAAGAAGGAAGGTCATGAGGAGAATGATTTGATCAAGAGGCCAAATGAAAATAAGGATTTTGAATTTATCACAACAAAATAATGGATAGTCTTTTCTTATTACCGCACCAAGTTTTGTAATTTCCATCCAATGAGGACCAATGATGATGCCCATTATGCCATCCAAAAGTCTAGTGGGCAAGCCTCACCTCTATCATAGAGTTTTCCTCTTGTAGAACCCAACTACAAGTTGAATGTTTTAAAGGATCCTCTACTTGACCACGACAAGGAGAAAAAGAAGAAGAAAAAGAAGAAATTAAAGGCTAAGGCCTCACTTTCTCCTTCTTACTCTTCTACCTCTTTTAACTCCTCCTAGGCTGACCTAAGAGGGAAATATAAGTGCAAGAGTATCAAGTTTGTTACTATTATTGGTGTAGCCTATATTGGGTATGAGTGCTTTGCCAATATGTGCTCTGGTCAAACCACCAACCCTATGGGAGAGATTAATGGTGTTGGGCCTCTTATCCAACCCATAGGGGTAGGTAATCCTAAGGTTAGATTTGACTTTAGGCATAACATCCTTCCCTAGGCTAGATATCATCCTTACTCTATCATAGAGGAATTACAAGGCCTCTTGACAAAGATCTCCATTTGGGACCTTCTTCACCTTTGACAAGTTTGGTCTCTCCTATGAGGGTCTATTGTGTGATTATGTTGAAGTGTTGATCAACTCCAATACACATGAGCACCCTCACCCTCTTGTCTTATCTTTTTACCCAACTTCTTTTCCATATGCTTCATTTCTTGCAAAGAGGGTTCGATTCCCTCTCTATATCGAGACTTCTATTGATGATTATCATGTTAAGTGGTGCATCATCGATGAAGATGTGTTGAATATCATGCCCATGCATGTGTTGAATGAGCTTGGCATTAGTTATAAGAAACTCTTTGATTCTCACCATAACTATGTTGGTTTCAACAATGATATAGTTGTGTCGATGGGGAATGTGAAGATTTGCATCAAGGTTGGCCCCAAAATAGTCAAAATTGAGTTTTGTGTGTTAGACCTAGATCTTTCATACAACATTATTCTTGGCCATCTTTGGACTATTGCCATGTAGGCCATCACGTTAGCCACATTTTACATGGTTCAATTTATACATGAAGGTGAGGTTCATACCTTAGAGGATGACCCAGATCCATGGGCATTGCTCTATGCAAAGACAAATCCCTCAAGTGAGGCTTTGGCTATCTCCTCAAGGGACTCTATAGATTCTCTTACACCCCCTATTTTTAAATCTCATTTTTTCAAGGATGAGCATTGTGATCCAACTGAGTATTGAGTAGTGTTCACTCATTTAGAATCCAACATGCATAGGTTGACTCCCTCTTCCACTCCACAATGCCAAACTAGCTCATCTCTTTTTGGAGAGCTCTTCCAAGATGTCTCTGTAGATGTTGAACTTTCCCTTATGTTGTGCTTTTCCCATCAGAGTATAGGTTCTCTTAATGTGTCTCCTATCAAGGCTACTAGAGTAAATGAGTTTGATCTTAAGTGTTATTACATATATGGTATAGCATGCAACCCAATAAATGAGAGGAGAGCTTACCAAAATATCATTCCTATGCATCACATGCACTACCATCCTCTTACTCATTTGGGTTTAGAGGTCTTGCTCACCAACAAGGACCCTACCCATAGAACTCTTGTGTTTCAAGTCATGACGAGTGAGCCTAGGGCTATGGATGTTTCAAATCCCTCTCCCTACCTTATCCCTTTTATTTGGACTCTTTGTAGGCCAAGCAGTGGCTTGCCTTAGGGGAAAGCCTCTAGTTAGGGTGAGGTGGCAGCCTGCCCTCAAGGGTAGGCCTATGTTTAGGCCTATGGTGCTTTAGTAAACCTTAAATCTTAATAAAACACCTTTTTTAGCCCCATGTTAATGGATTGCCCCTCTTGTGGTATCCATCATCAACCCTTATGGGTATTTGTATTCATTTAGCTTGTGCACTCCTCCTTGGATGCACCTTAGGATAGAAGTAGAGTATTTTCTTTCTTTTAGTTGGTTAGGTTAATGCTCACTTGCAGCTAACCCTCTACCAACTCCCTCTCTCCTTTTCCATAGTTCTTATAGGTGGTGCAGGTTAGTGGTTATGGTTGCTTGAGACTTGCTCTAGCCTTCCCTAGCTAGTCTTCATCTTTCACGAGCCTCCTATCACTCCTCATTGCCTCTCATTATGATTGGCATTAAGGCACTCTCTCACAATTGGTTGTTGCACATCAGTGTTGGCTCTACTAGCTGAGATGTCTTTCATACCTCTAGTACCCTGAATCCTCCTCACATTTTCACAATAGAGAAATGTGAACCTAGATCAATTGTGTGCATGTGGGAATGAGAAAAACATGTTTAGATGATCTTGATGACTATTTTTCTCATCTTTCCCCCTCTCATTCTATTCTAGGTAGGTTCTAGGCACTGTCTAGGTTCCTCAGGCCTATTTTTTGGCCTCTTCTGGTCTAGGCCATAGTTTTTGGGACTAAGTCATGGCTTGGTATGGTCCAAACCATGGGTTTTGCCCATGCAAGCCATAACCTAGGCTAGAAGCTTGTTTTTTCCCTCTCTAGGCCTTTGTTTCACCCCATCATTGCTCTTAAAACCCCAAAACCTTCATCTTAAGGGTTTTATCCCATTCCAAACATAATGGTGGGGTCAGTTTCTCTCTTTGAGACCTCCTTGGGTGTGTTTTGGTATCTTTCCAATATCTTAGACCCCTAAGTCCTCTGACCTATCAAGCTCATGCACTCCTTCTTAGTTGTACGTTGTGGGCCCTTTTTGGTTGTTTTACCCATTTTTGCATTCTAGACCATAAAACCTCCATCTTAGGGGTTTTGACACATTTTGATCACATTGGTGTCTTTTGTTTTTTAATCCAAGGCTTCCTTGAACCTATTTTGGCCCCATTTTGGTCTTTAAGACCCCTTATGTGTCTCTGTTGACCTCTCAAGCATGTGCCCCTTCTCATGGGCACCCAAGGATAGAAGTTACTTATTATGCTTCTTTTAGTTAGTCATTTCTCTAATTTTTGTAGTCAATCCATTCTAACTCCCTCTCTCTCACTCTCTCTTTTATTGTGATTGCAAGTATGGTTTTTAGTTGGCTATGGTGGTTCAGGACTTATTCTAATCTTGTCGACTAGTCTTCATCTTCTCTAAACTTCCCCCCAATTTCCCTTGTTACCTCTCACCACAGCTGATGTTGTTTAACCATTGTGATTTTAATTTGGTTTCATTATTTTTTTCCTTCATGCAACTCACTTACACCACTTCACTTTGAGATCACCTTTTAGTAGTTATTAGTCTTGCATTCTCTACCCCCATCATGGTGCACCTCTTAGTGTTGATTCACATAGATGGTGGCAATCAGGGCAATCCAAGACTCATAGCTGTGGCTTGGGTTATCGATGATCCATGGGGATATGAGCTTGTTGTAACTAGTTTCTTCCTTATCAATGAGATGAATAATACCATTGAGTATCATGTAATCATTGGTGCCTTGATTGAAATCCATGAGGTAAGCACATGTTATGTAAAGTTATTCTCTAACTCACTCTCAGTCATGTCTCAACTCATCAGTGTTTGGGCCACCCTTAGCTCTAAGTTGTTCCCCCTCTTCAAAGTAGTGCATAATTTAATCTCTTTCTTTGAGGACATCCAGTTACCCATATCCCTCACAGGGAGAAAACTAGGGCTAATACCCTAGTGAATGTCATTCTAAATAGTATCATTTGATTTAATATCACTTGTGTCCCTTCTTTGTACGATCAGGCACTGGATCTAGAGCTAGAGTTGGAGTTGGATTTTGGATTACATAGTATTTGCACTCTCACCTATGGACCATGTCTTCAACTTCTTTCATTGCCATCCTTATCTGATAAGTGTAGATAATGTTTCCTTTTATCTTTTAAATTCTTGCTTTCCTTTATTTTGGTGTGGGTTTTAGGTATTACACAACACTCCTTGTTGATTTAAACATTGATTGTTTGTACTTTAGGGGCATATGTAATCATACTTCCCATGATCCTACTCCTCCCTATGATTACACATCAACTCACGTGTAGACTACCGACCTTATTCATCTCACTTTGAGATATTTTACACTCAATTAGACCTCTCCAACATTCTATTCTTACCCTCCATATATCCTTAGTCTAGCTTGGCCCTTTTGCATGCAAGACAGGTCTTCTAGGGAACCTTTGGGGCCTTTAGAGAGCCTATTAATGAACATGGGTTGCATGTTTCCTTCAAAAAATGCATTGCCTCGGCTACGACCTAGGTAGAACATGTCCAAA
This sequence comes from Torreya grandis, assembly GCA_037957365.1. NCBI lineage: Eukaryota > Viridiplantae > Streptophyta > Pinopsida > Cupressales > Taxaceae > Torreya > Torreya grandis. The sequence continues at coordinate 741,096 of JARHVA010002236.1, forward strand.
ATTGCCTATTTGGCTCCAAATGGTTAAAAATGGTTAGTTTTAGGTCTTTTGGCAGATTGGGGTTGAGATATATGCCTCATTCTCATTCATTTGAGCCCCTCTCTTCTCTTTCCACACACTCTCTTACTTTTTATTACCTCTCTTGACTCTCATGCCTTCTTGAATCTCTCTTGATTCATTCTTGGCACTCTTGAGTTTGATTGGTGACAGAGGATATCATATGTTTTTATAAATTTGCTTGGAGACTCCATTACTACTCTTAGTTATTCCTGCTTCTTTGTAGCTTGCTTCCAACTTCTACATTTGGAATTTCACGTAATTTTTTCACTTGGTTGGATCTCTTACACCATTGCAATTTATCACTTCACATCCTCCTTTGCTCTTGGCTTTTGCTTTGGACTTCAACTTGCACATAGCTTGGTCTTCCTCCTACATTGCTTCCTAGCTTAGATTCATGGTTGGTAGAACATCTACACATGTTCTTTGAACTTGATCTGAGGGAAATTTTATATGAAAATTTACACTCCATTATTTTGTGTGGTATATATGTTAGGGTTTGATTTATTTTGGTGATTTAGTTGTTTTGTGCATTATTTAGAATAGTTTCTGAAGTTTATGCATTCATATATGGTTACAAGATATCTGCATTGCTTGAAATACTTACAATTGCATGTTACACTTGCATTGGAAACATTTATATTACATATTAGGACATTAAATTCTCAAGACAAACTAGAAAACTTACTTAAACATTCTCTCTTTCTTGTTAAACTAGAACATTGCATTGCTAGAAAATAGTAGTATTGATTTTGAAAGATAGCTCAAATCTAGAATAGGCATGCTCTTTAACCCTTTCTTAAAAAAATATTTATTGATTAAAATGTCTTTCATTAGCATCAAAGTGCCTTAGCTTCTAGATTTACATTTTAGTTATTATCTTTATCTATTTGGTATTGTTTTCACTTTGTTTATACAATCAATAGCCTAGTCTTAGCTACTTGCTTTACTATGGTTGGATCCATTATAGGTGCCTACATACTTTGTGTGGTTTTTCATGCTAGCCCCAACCTAGTTTAAAAGTCTGTCTATAGTTTGATGCAATCTAGCAAACTATATAGCCACTATAGACCTCAAGTATCCCATAAAAGCCATGAGCCTTCTAGCCTCTTAGTGGTTTGCTTTCACACCCTGCTAAACACTGGTGGTTTCATTTAGATTCTTAGAGCTACATATCATATGTGCATTAAATCCTATGTACTTTGGACTTTACTGAGTTTACACTAGCTATGCATATAAGGTTGTACATGGAAAATATGTGCTAAAGGGGAGCACACACCTTTCATGATTCTTATAATCTTGGTTGTTCTTTGTGTGTGGTTTGAAGTTGCTTATCTTAAGCATTTTG